>PVJC01006463.1:10826-55016 GCA_004026665.1 Murina feae
TATGTTCAGGAGAGACCTTATTATCGGAGAGGTCTTATTTTGGGGGGATGTATCACTTTCGGGGAAACGCGGTATCAATGTTCCCCTCTCCACCTCTCCCTTTCTCTCTATAAAATTTAAAAAAACGTTTTAATATTTTAAAATTAATTTCAGAGAGGAAGGGAGAGGGAGAGAGAGAAAAACATCAGTGATGAGAGAGAGTCATTGATTCACTGCCTCCTGCATGCCCCCTACGGGGGATCGAGCTGCAACCTGGGCATGTGCCCTGACCATAATGGAACCCTGGACCCTTCAGTCCTGCAGGCCAACACTCTATCCACTGAACCAAACTGGCTAAAGCTAAAAATAAAGTCTTAAGAAAAAAAAGCCAGCTGTGGTTGGCGCTGCCCCAGGGAAGATAGCCTCACAGTGGGCATCTCCGAGTGAGACCGCATCTCAGAATGGTAACGCGCCCTTCTTTTGCAGCCTGCTGCCAAATGCTGGAAGTTCTCCTGAACTTGCTGATCCTGGCCTGCAGCTCTGTGTCTTACAATTCCACGGGGGGCTACACGGGCATCACCAGCCTGGGGGGCATTTACTATTACCAATTCGGAGGGGCTTACAGTGGTTTCGATGGTGCTGACGGGGAGAAGGCACAGCAGCTGGACATCCAGTTCTACCAGCTCAAGCTGCCCACGGTCACGGCGGCAATGGCCTACGGCGGAGCCCTCATGGCCTTCTGCTGCCTCCTCATTGCCTTGGGCGTCCTGCGGGTCCCCTGGCATTGCCCCCTGTGGCTGCTGATCGAAGGCGCGCTGGACATGCTCATCGCCGGGGCGTACGTGCCCGCTCTGTACTTTTACTTCCACTCGCTGTCGGCTGCCTACGCCTCTCCCGTGTGTAAGGAGCGGGAGGCGCTGTACGAGAGCAAAGGCTACCGCGGCTTCAGCTGCACTTTGCATGGGGGAGATGTAGGCGCTGGCATCTTTGCTGCCCTGGGCATTGGGGTCTTTGCCGCGGGGGCCGTACTGGCCTTCAGGGGTTACCGCAAGGTCAGGAAGCTCAAGGAGAAGCCTGCAGAAATGGTAGGGTTTTAGGCTTTTAAAAACGTTCTGCCAAATGTAAATGATGTTAAGTTCCTCTGAATGGCGGTCTTCCTGGGACTGTGTTGCGAAACTTGCCAAGGCTTGACAAGTAACAGGCCACCAGCCCGGTTGCATGGACCATCATCCTCTGACGTCATAAGCCTGGCTCAGTCCTCTGTTGGTGAGGGACTAACCAAAAATCTTTTTAAAACAAAAACTGGAGCCCGAGACCCACCAGGAAAGGCATGTGCTGCAGCAACGTGCGCTTCTTGATTGAAGGGAGATAACGAGTGAATTTAAAGAACCTTGTCTTCAGAGTTCAAGAAAAGCCACGTAGACACAAGACATCTCCGCCTGAACCTTTCTAGGCATGGCTGTCTTAAGCAGATCAGCAGCCCCTGTACTTTCCACGCTGAACTCCGCAGTCCTTCCCTTCCTTCATGCTCTGGGTGCAGGGTCGGCACTGCTGGGAGACTCCTGTAAAATTGAAGTTGGAGGTAGGCGTGGGCTGAGGAAACAGGAATCAGATTAATTCTCTGCAAAGAAGCTATTCTGAAAGGCCCCTCACCATGGCTTTGAAAGCTCAATAAGTGTTTTGTACCTCTTACAAGTGTACCATTGTACGAAGACTAAAACCCGGCGTCTGGAATTCAGGGTCCATGCAGAATTAAAGAATGTAAACTTTTTCTCCAAAGAAGAATGCTACTTTTGGCCAGACGACTTCATGGGTTCTTATTACATGTTAAATGATGACTTATATAGTACATCACAATATATTATTGGTACAACTGAATATGTTATTTGCTTTATTTGAATCTAATAAAAAAACCAAAGAAAATTTTAATTTAGAGGTGATGGTTCTCTTTATAATACATCCTATATAAGAAAAAGGTAATATGCAAATTGACCCTAACAGCAGAACCACTGGGAATGACTGGACACTATGACACACACTGACCACCAGGGGGCAGACGCTCAATGCAGGAGCTGCCCCCTGGTGGTCAGTGCGCTCCCACAGGGGGAGCTCTGCTCAGCCACAAGTCAGGCTGACGGCTGCCAGCACAGCGGTAGTGGTGGGAGCCTCTCCCACCTCCTCAGGAGGGCCAAGGATGTCTGACCGCAGCTTAGGCCTGCTCCCCGCTGGCAAGTGGACATCCCCTGAGGGCCCCCGGGCTGCCAAAGGGATGTCTGGCTGCCAGCTTAGGGGGAACAGGCCTAAGCCAGCAGGTGGACATCCCCCAAGGAGTCCCAGATTGGGAGAGGGCACAGGGTCTCTATAATATTCCCTTAAATACAGGCAACATCACATTTAAGAGGTGAGTTCCATTTGGGTTTAGAAAAGGAAGTAAGTATATCTTTATGCTTAGAAAATTTATTGGAGCATACACAAAACAGCATGAGCAACATTTGCTCTTGGAGAAAAGGAAATTTAAAATTGTTTTTCATTTACTGCATGGCTTAGATAAATAAATACTTGACCTGCTCTCCTCAGTGTGCTCGTATTTGCAGTGCAAAGGCAGACGTGGGTGTATAATTAGGCAGAGTATTAAATGATCATCATCCACAAGGCAGCCTCAGTGAGAAAGCCACTACTTACAATAAAAATCTCACGTTCGGAGTCTCCACTTCCCTCAACAGAGCCCTCTGCTGTCCTTCCAGGGGCTGGCTCTGCTCACCTGTTTCTTTCCTCCTGGCGTCTGTGACTTTCTGCACAAACAGCACTGGGAATACCTGGGCCTGTTTGATCCTATAGCTAAGCCAGGTCATCTGGCTGGTACTGTGGCAATAGTCAGCGGCCATTCAGGAGGTTGTTGCTGTCAGTGGGTCAGTTGACAGGATGTAGATTTATTCCGTTTCAGCCTCGCAGATGTTTGCTGCATGGGTCATGAGTCCACTGTTTTAACAGAACCTGTCCCAGGAGGAAACATTCAGGTTCCCACATGTTGTAGTAGGACAGTAGTCCTGTGTCTCCACAGGGGGTGAGAGATTGCTGTGTGTACATAAGGAACGCCAAGGCAGAGGAAAGGAATTCACTCCGCGTGAATTAGGTTGATGTCTGGGTCAGTTCACACACTCTGCTAGAGGGAGAGTGGCCAGTAGCTTCAATGTCGGGGTGGCAAGTGGGCTGTTCTGACCTGATGCTATTCTCAGATTTAAATTAGAGGAATGTAGCGTCTTAATACATTGCGGGACCAGTACTCTTTTTTTTTTAAATATATATTTTATTGATTTTTTACAGAGAGGAAGGGAGAGAGATACAGAGAAACATTGATGAGAAACATCGATCAGCTGCCTCCTGCACACCTCCTACTGGGGATGTGCCCGCAACCATGACCGAACTTTGACCGAACCTGGGACCCTTCAGTCCACAGGCTGACGCTCTATCCACTGAGCCAAACCGGTTAGGGCGGGACCAGTAGTCTTATGCTGGCCTCACCCAGTGGCCAGATAAGTTTCTACTGAACGAGTAGAAAAAAACGTTTTACATAAATGTTAAAGGCACGCTTCAAAATTAAATACCCATTGCATTTTGAAGTTATGACATGTTCTGACAAGCTAAGATCTTTTTCAAGTATGATACTTTGTAAAACAGTGTGTAATTGGAAGCAAGAATTCTCATGACCCGTCCGCCTTAACTGTCGGGGCCCTGGACTGCTGTGTCCCGTGAACCTCCTAGGAATTCGTGTAGGCCCAGCAGGAGATAGGATCAGCAAGCCCAGCAGCTATGTTGCCTAAGTACGTGAGACAGAGATACTGGTCTTCAGCCACATGGTTCAGAGACGGCGTGGTACGCCCAGCGGATCAGAGGGTTTTCCTGGCTTCTGGGAAGCCACGCGTCTCATACATTTATCCTGCTCCTAAGTCTCTAAGCCCCTGCCACTTCATAAATGTGACTGCGCGGCATCACCACCCGCCTGTGGAAGGTTTTATGATTTTCCAAGTATTTTCATGTGCTTGCTTTCATGTGGGAGGACAGGCAGGCAATTGCCTGCATTGCTCAGGTGACGTGTCTGGGGCTTACAGATGGTGACAGGCCAAGGTCACAGGTGGTCATGAGCAGGGACGTGAACCTGGCGTCCCCACTCCAGGTCCACATGCTTTCCTCTTAGTTCAATGTCTGAACCCTGAGAGAATGGCAGGAAGCCTTCTGCCAGCAGGATGCTGTGCGGAGCCCAGGGCTTCTGTCAGTTGCACGTGTGAGCTGACCTCTGAACAAGAAGACATCTGCTGGCACCTGCTGTCTCATGGCACGTGTAGGTCCTTCAACTTGTAAGCCCCCGAGGAAACAGAGAGGGTGTCCATCAGCAGGATCCTGCAGAGACGGGTATATCCACCCAGTGGGGTTGGAGGCCACACAGCGAGGAGTGTGGACTCTGTAGGAGCTGATCTGAAAACATCTCTGGGAAGAATAAATGAAGGACGCAAGATGCAGAATAGTAGATGGGTGTGCTTCCTGTGCAAGCCAGGAAAGAGGGATGGGAGCTGATCTGAGTGTGTTTCTATTTGCACGAGGGAACGCTGTGAGTTATATCGGAAAATCATGAAGGTGGCTGGGGGTAGAGAACAGAGTGGACGGACACAACTGATTTTTCTCAGTTTATATCTTTTTACATCATTTTGATCTTTAAAAAACTATTTTAGCCCTGGCCGGTTTGGCTCAGTGGATAAAGCATCAGCCTGCGGACTCAAGGGTCCCAGGTTCAATTCCGGTCAAGGGCATGTACCTTGGTTGCGGGCATATCTCCAGTGGGGAGTGTGCAGGAGGCAGCTGATGGATGTTTCTCTCTCATCTATGTTTCTAACTCCCTATCCCTCTCTCTTCCTCTCTATGAAAAATCAATAAAATATATTTTTTAAAAAAAACTATTTTAAAAATATATATATTTTTATTGACTTCAGAGAGAAAGGGAGAGGGAGAGAGAAACATCAATGATGAGAGAGAATCATTGATTGGCTACCTCCTGCACGCCACCTACTGGGGATCGAGCCTGCAACCTGAGCATGTGCCCTTGACTGGAATTGAACCCAGGACCCTTCGGTCCACAGGCTGACGCTCTATCACTGAGCCAAACCAGTGAGGGTATCTTTTTTAAAAACTTTAAAATAATGAAATATAGATTCATAAAACATTGCTGTCCTGGCTGGTTTGCTCAGTGGTTAGAGTGTTGGGTTGCCGATCGAAGGGTCTCCGGTTCGATTCCCAGTCAAGTTCACTGACCTGGGTTGCAGGTTCAATACCCGGCCCCAGTTGGGGCGCATGTGGGAGGCAATCATTGTGTGTCTCACATCGATGTTTCTCTCTCTCTCTCTCGCCCCCATCCACTCTCTCTAAAAATCAATAGAGAAAATATTTTCCAGTGAGACTAACAAAACAAAATTGCAAAAAGTAGAGATGCTGTGCACCCTATTCCCAATTTTCTCCAATGGAAACTTGCATAACTACAGTATAACATCACAACTCTACAAAGCTTAGATGTCACCAGCTTTACGTGCACTCATGTCTTTGTGTATAGTCTCACGCAGTTTTATCACGTGTAGATTCGTGTGACCACCGTCACCATCGAGTATAGAACTGCTCCATCATCCCATGTGTTCCCCCCCAATAGTCACACGCATCCCCTTTCTCCTCCCCACTCCCACTCATCTCCATGCCCCAACGAACACGTGGTGTTGTTCTCCATCTCTGTCATTCCATCATTTTGAGACTGTTATGTAAATGGAATCATACAGTACATAACCTTTTGAGATTGGCTTGCCCCCTCCAACCCCCCAGCTCGTCATAATTCTCTTGAGACCCATCCACTTCGTTGCTGGTATGAAGAGTTTGTTTCTTTTTATTGTTGATTATTCTTTGGTATGGGTGTGCCCGAGTGTTTAACCATCACCCATGGAAGGGCATTTGGGTTGTTTTGGATATTTGGCTGTTACAAATAAAGCTCCTGTGAACATCCCTGTACATGTTTTTTTGTAGACCTGTTTTTGTTTTTTTGTTAAATATATTTTATTGATTTTTTACAGAGAGGAAGGGAGAGGTATAGAGAGTTAGAAACATCGATGAGAGAGAAACATCGATCAGCTGCCTCCTGCACACCTCCCACTGGGGATGTACCTGCAACCAAGGTACATGCCCTTGACCGGAATCGAACCTGGGACCCTTCAGTCCTTAGGCCAATGCTCCATCCACTGAGCCAAACCGGTTAGGGCTAGACCTGTTTTTATTTCTTTAGGATAAGAACCCAGGAATACAGTTCCAGGGTCACATGGTAAGTGTAGGTTTTTCTGTGTGTGTTTTTGTGAGTGTGTAAGCTGCCAAAAAATTTTCCAGAGTGACATTTTGCTTTTTCAAACATATGAATATTGGAAAACAATCCAAGGCTGTGAATGTTGCATCTGACCATGTCCTTAAAGTCAAGTCTCAGTATTTCTCTGGTCTGACCTAGAGAGGTTTCCTGGGTGCGTGATGTTCGTGTTAAATCCCGACTCTCTCCTCCTAGGTGTGGTGCAGATAGTGGAGGTGATACTGAACGGGATGGTTCTCATGTGTATCGTGGCTTCCTACTTTGTCCTGGCTGGATTCAGCGCCAGCTTTGCCAGTGGTGGCGGCTTCGGGAACAACTATTACTCACCATTTGAGGGCACGGAGTTGGAGCAGGTCCGGCAGCTGGACCAGCAGTACACAGTCCTCCGGGCGCCCCTGATCTATGGCGGCGTGGCAGTGTCCCTGGGGCTGGGTGTCCTCACCATGGGTGTGTTACTCCAAGGAGCCAAGAGTCTCACCAAACTGCCAAGGAAGTGGCTCATCCTGGAAGCCACCTTCAGCCTCCTGGCCGCCGTGGGCTACTGCACGGGCATCGGCGTTTTCCTCCACGTAGCCCTGCGAATCAATGCCACAGACACTTGCAAAAGGAGAGAGAGGCTCTATGCCCGCAAAGGCCTCACCTGGATGAACTGCCAGCTGGCAGGCACTGACGGGGCAGCAGCCACCTTTGCTTGCCTCCTGGTGATAATGTACGGAGTCAGCGTGGTGCTGGCCCTCCGGAGCTACCGAGAACAGAAGCTCTACAGAGACAGCCGAGAGCAGCAGAGAAACTACAGTGCGGGCCCGGAGTACCTGTGGTCCGGAACACTCTGAGGGTCTTCTTCTCAGAACCTAAATGTCAGCCCGCCTCCCTGGTTCCTCTCAGAAAGAGGAGTCCTTTACAGTCGCACAGCTGCCAACTGGTGTTTTCACATACAGGATTTTATAAATGCTCGCTTTGGTGCTGATGCAAAGCTAGATGGCCATCTCATTTTTCTGTCAGGGAGCATTTCAAGCTCAAAGCTTGGGTGGGGGGGATCTCCCCCACCTTTGCTACAAAGAACACCAGAAGTTTGGATATGCACTTATGCTCTGGCTCCCTCACCAGATGGTAAGGTGATAATGATGGCCAAGTAGCCAGAGAAATCCTGAAAGTTGAGGTAGCAGGGGTAGCAGGCCCAGCGTTGTCGTAGGAATATCTTACCCGACTCTACTATTGAGATTCACCCAAAGAAACATGCCATGCCACCTCCTATTTGGTCCCAGGAGAATGCTTTGAAAGCAGTCGTGTGACTGGGTCCCCAGAAACGAGATGGGAAGCTGGGTTTCGGACACGTGGAGAGAGATACTTTCAGCATGCGTGTTCCTCCTTGAGATTCCTGTCTTAGAGCTGAGAGAAAATGCCGTGGGTGTTATTGCCATCATTCCAAGTTAGTTTATTTTTGTTGCAAGTCATTCAACTGGAATTCAGCCTGAAATACCTTTCTGAAACATGAGGCTCCCATAAGTCATACACTTCTCGCCCGGCCGGGATGACTCAGTGGTTGAGCATCAACCTATGGACCAGGAGGTCACGGCTTGATTCCCGGTCAGGGCGTATGCCTGGGTTGAGGGCACGATCCCCAATGGGGAGCGTGCAGGAGGCAGCCGATGGATAATTCTCTCTCATCATTGATGTTTCTAGCCCTCTCTCTGAAATCAATAAAAACATTTTTTTAAAAGTCATAGACTTCTTAAACGTGTTATTTCAAAGATCAAGTTAATTTTACTAGACTATAAAAGCAGCGGTTCTCAACCTGTGGGTCGCGACCCCTTTGGTGGTCGAACGACCCTTTCCCAGGGGTCGCCTAAGACCATCCTGCATATCAGATAGTTACATTACGATTCATAACAGTAGCAACATGACGGTTATGAAGTAGCAACGAAAATAATTTTATGGTTGGGTCACAACATGAGGAACTGTATTTAAAGGGCCAGAAGGTTGAGAACCACTGCTCTAACGGTTATGGGAGGCCTCTTCCTTGCTGCTCTCCCTGACAATGTCTACAGAATAGATCCTCAAAGGTAGATTATATCCTCTCATGACCCTGAACTGTTTTATACTGCAACACTGAACATGAACACTGAATCTTAAAAATAAAGTTCAACAGACTGTCATATTACAGCAACAAGGACAGGGACATTGGGGGGTGGGTAACAGATCAGCCAAGGGACTTTGGTGCATGCATTTAAGCAAAACCAATGGACACAAAACACTGGGGGGTAGGGGAGGCTGGGAGAAGGGCAGGGGGAAAAAGATATATCTACTAATCTTTGTAAAACTTTATGTAATAATAAAAAATAAAAATTAAAAAAATAGAGAAAATTATTTAAAAAATAAAATAAAGTTCAATAATTTTAACAAAGTTTTATAACTGTTCTTTATGTCTCAGATTTTCAGCTCATGTCAGATACAACTGCAAATATGTGTTATACAAAGTGTAGGGGGTTTTCCCCCGCCTAATTTTCCTCTTGCTTTTCAATAGCTATTTTTTTCAAATAATTTTTTATGGTCATATATAAACAAGATCAAACTATTAATAAATTCAAACCAAATTTTTAGAACTTTCTGGGAACAGCAATTTTGACATTATACAGAAAGAAACCAAACATCATCCTGTTTCAACATCTATCAAAATGACTGTTAGAAAATTAAGTCAAAGCTATGTTCTTCTAACACATTTTCCCACCTGCACTTCACTGACTCTCCTCCCTATGACATACTGCCTCTCCGTGCTCCTCTCAGGTTCTCTCAATAGCTAATTCTTACAGAAACTATCCCAGCAAAGAATCAAAACGGAAATGAGAGATTACCTAGATTATACTTTTACAAAAAGTAAAGCCTGGAGGGAAACAGTCAGCTAGAAGTCTACATTGTGAGGTTAAAACCAAAGAGGCGCTTCCACTCTATCATCCTCAGCCCCCGTTTTCTCAGTGAAAAGTTTAACCACAGCAAACATCAGCCCACGCCCCAAAGAATAACCATACGCACTATTGTCGCCCAGCACGTACTCCCAGGTTCCCTACAACATGTCTCGTGTCTGATTGTGCTACATGAAGTGCGGACTTGGGCCTGTCTGACACCAACGCTGTGTCTATGCTCAGCTATAGCCCTGCTCCCGAGATTCAGCTCCTCGAAGGACTGGAGCCCATCGTTCACTGTGATCACGACACCCCGCGTCTACAGTTTTCAACCACATCTTATTTCCTTCCTACCACTTGGAGGAGGCAGGACAAGATTTATCCCTCACATTTTAAATGAGACCAAGGTTCAAGGTTAAGTGGTTTACCCAGTAGCTGACATTTTGCTGACTGCTCATTGTACCAGATGCACTATTGAGCTAAGGTAGCATTTTGTATCCTCTCATTTAAGGCCACAACTTGAGAGCTACAATTTCCATTTAACGAGAGAGAGAGAGAGAGAGAGAGAGAGAGAGAGAAATAGGCGGTGGGGGGGGGGGCAGGCCTTGGAGAGGTTAACTTGTCTAAATTCAAACCTTCTAAATAGCAGAGGCAAAACTCGGGACCAGTGAACCACACACTGGAATGTGTGACTAACGTACTCTTGTGGCCTTCGGTGTAGTGAGTGGGGAGCTGCTATCACAGGAAGCAGAGACACACTCAGGAAACTTCACTTCTGCCCCCATGGAACAGCGAGGTGTGCATCTGATGGGACTGATGCATTGAAGTAGATGATGGTGATGGTGGCTGAACCCAGTGCATTGAAGGTGCTCAGTGACGAGCCGGAGAACCAACTTTTCAAAATGTTTGCTCTGCTAATGAAAAGGAAACTGAAGAACTTCGACTTGGACTTCATCTGGAGTGAGAGGTCTCTAATCTTGTCGAAGTCCAGAGAGTCCAGAGATTTGGGAGACGTCAATGGAAGTAGAAGAGAGGAACAATTTAGAGGCTTACCTAGATTTTAAGTATTTTATGGGCCAAAATCTACCAGTTGTGCCTGAAGTTCTAATACCAAAGCCATTATTACATTATACCAAGCATGATGGCCAGATAATCCACTCAGCTCCTCTATCACCATCAGCTCTGTGATTTAAGAGGAGCTGTAGGTTGCTTACAGTTAAGTTTCCTGTAATCAGCTAATCACCTGCATGTAAAAAAGGACCATGTTTCCTGTCTTTGGGATTTTTAAAAACAACAACATATAAACCAAGTCAGAATATAATGTTTCTTAGCATAAAAAAAAATCTTTATTGCTATTTCAGCTTAAAAGATGATCAAAAATATTTATTCTGCCCTTAACTCATAGCTTCATAGAGTGCGATGGAATGTAGTTTTGTTATCTTCCCCTAAAGCAAGAAAAAGCAGAAAAATTCTAATGGTGTTTTTGGGTAAGAAACTAATTCTACATACAAGTTAGAGAAAATTACAGTTGCATGCTAAAATAAAGTATTTATAAAATAACAGGTATTTCATTTTAAAACAAAGCCATGAAAAAAGATATTCCATTTTATTTTATTTATTATTATTGTTGTTATTTTTTACAAATAATAGATTTGCTGCAACATGCTCTGGCTCATATTATTGAATTAAAAAATTTAACACATTTAAAAAATATCAAAAATACACTATAATGAGTCTCAGGACTACAATACGACGATGATTGCACAAAACCGTAAGATAGGAACTCATTGTTTGGATGACGTCTGTTGGCAACAGTGAGAGGAAACCCACAGCGTCTGGGAGAAGTGCATGGAGTCAGAGTACAGGGAGCTTATGTGTGATTTGAATGATCACCAAATGAGGGAAACAGAGCAGGATTCACTGTAGCTGCTTTTCTCAATCTAGGAAGTGCTCGCCCCGCTCTGGGGCAAAAGTCACTAACTGCAGAGAAAGATTCACTTGCCTCCGTGATGGGGGCGTCTAAAAGGCCCCACCCAGAGGGAAGTAAAAAGTGACACAAGACAGTTCTAGCGTGATGCTGCAAACATCACTGAATGGCTTGGAGACTGTTTAATAATTGGTACATTTATTGGTAACAGCCAAGTGCTCCCTTATGGAGGTCTCTTCATTAATAATTACTGAGTAGAGAGAGAAGGTGAGCCTGTGGCTTCCAAGTACCTGCTTTTGCTGAAGGTCTACATGGAAAGAAGAGCATCACATGATATTCAGTAGATCAGCCAAACCTAACTAACTGGCTCCATCTCCTGAAAAATAGCACTCGCTACAAACAATTTTAATAGCACCCAATGATGACCAAGCTGCTCGTGTTGGCTCTTCTACACACCAGGAAAGGAACTCACAGATGTATTGCACGCACACACTCACACTCACAGTAGTACAGTAAAAACCTTCACTTGCGTTAGGAGTGGTAACTCAATGACCATGTAGCACAGTAGCTCTGATACACCAGCATTCAAATGTTCACAGATATTCCCCATTCATGTGGATAAAAGGAAGAATACCATGGCTGCCAAGACTCGCGCATTTGCCTTTCTTCCATAGGACTGCTGAACTGCTCCCGTCAGCAGGAGCGATGTTATTTTCAGAAATTCTCTTGAACTTTCCTATTAAACGGGAGGTACACACACAGAGACCTGAGAATCATGCAGAGGCCAGCATCTCTGGACTAGAGATCCGTGGTTCTCTGCCCACCTGGGGAACACATCCTCTGGGTGAAGTCCTAGGAAGGAGGTTACATTCACCTGGAAACAGATTACTGTCTTTCACCACCTGACAGTCTAATCGGTTCACAAAATGACTGAAAATGACCTCACAGGTCAGAAGAGTCTGTATATTTTTGGTAATGGGCTATGGCCTTTTTACCCTCTGTGTTAATACAGAGCAATTACAGAGAAAAATGAACTAAAGGAAGTTACAAAAAATATATAGTTTTGGTATAGCCTATAATAAAGATATCCAACACAACTTAATATTTCCTGAAAATAAATCTACCACACAGAACATCTGGAACTTCGGAGTTCTTCTGATTGAAAAGTAAATACATTTAACTTCTGGAAAAGCCATTTCAGAAGTGGGTTTTGTGATGGTTCCATTAAGGGTAGGTAAAAAGAGGAGGCAAGAAGAAGGTTCACAGATAAAGGACAATTTTTAAGAGACTATACTATTAAAGTGGTATATTCCCAAAACAACTTTCTCTTCTTCTAGACAACATCACTATAATTCAGAGCTTCTGCTGTCTGGCTAGAAAGATGTTTCACATCACCCATCACTATTATCGTGGGTGTTTTCTTCATTTCCTCTTTCCCTTCACTTTTTTTCCATTTTCCTTCATAAAAATAAGGCAGCAACACACTATCGTTCCCATCTTTCCACCTAAAGCTTTGTATGAACTATGTTCCCCACTTCACATCGAGACCTGAGTTCTAAAATTCTGTAGTAGCTGACCAGTAGTTTGACACAGGAAAGGCAAGTATTCCTGAAAATTGGAGGACCCAAATTCAGATTCTTGAGGGGGTTGAACTTAGTCACTGAAGTGGTATGGAATCCCCCAAGAGTGTATGTACCCCACCAAAACACACATGTGGGTATGGGGCCTCTGAAAAGGTGAAGAAGATACATGATGACCAACCATTTGTGGACAGGACCCTACTTATGTGTATTTCAACCCTATCTTTAACATTATTTCTCACGAAACAAATTAAAAATCATTCCACTCTGCTTTCTTTTTAATTGTGAAAGTATTCTAGAAATCATTCAAAGCATATTCCCCATTGGGTAAAATCAAGCAGTGTCAAAATTTTGCAGGAATAAATAGAAATTCATTTTCCTAAGTAAATCTAATGGAAAAGGCAACAGAACAAATATGGAAGGAACTGCATTTTGCTAGGGTTACATGGAATGTGCAAAACATATAGTAAACCAGGTTTTCTGTGAGCTTAGGGTTTTTAAATGCTTTCTTACATTAGTAATTAAGCCCAGTATTCTGGAACCATGTGACGTGGATACGCAGTTTTCAGTTCTCTGTTAAACACTAAAGAGGTGACTCTCCACTCACTTGCAACATTGCAGAAAACCATCCCTAAGCTCTAGAGCAGCGGTTCTCAACCGGTCGAACGACCCTTTCACAGGGGTCACCTAAGACCGTCCTGCCTATCAGATATTTACATTACGATTCATAACAGCAACATGACAGTTATGAAGTAGCAACGAAAATAATTGTATGGTTGGGTCACAACATGAGGAACTGTATTTAAAGGGCCAGAAGGTTGAGAACCACCTCTCTAGAGTGAGAGAAGGAACCTAACACCTGAGCTCCACCCAGCCTCCTGTTCTCATTCAGCCCATCTGTTGGGGGTCATTGCTATAACTCAAGGTCACCTGAGTGTGAGCAGCATCAGCCTTGGCCCTACACACCAAGGGGCTGACTGCCCCTCCGCCAGGTGCTAGGAAAGAGGCCTATCCCCAAAGGCCCGTTGTGACCAGCTGGGAAACTGCTAGCAGGTGTCCCATTCGTCACCAGCTTTTCTCTCTGTGATTCGGGGGAAGTAGTCTCAGTCTTCACTTCTTTCCCATCTTCATCCCCCCAAGCTTCTCAGGAGCTTTCAGTCTGACATCCAACAGTTAAATCACTTTCCCAGGAGCCCGCCTAGTACCCTCAACGCAAGGCTCCAACACCTGATGCTCATTCTGCCGACGGAGACGAAGGTGCTGGACTGCCTCTAAGAAGATTGGCTCGAGTGCAGGTTCGAAAATAAGTTCACAGTCAATGCAAAGTGCTCTCATTACATTACATACATAAATTATCTGTTTGATTGGGTCTACATTTCCAATAAACGTCATTTTGATAGGCTGTATTCTCGTAGAGAAGAATGAAAAGTCATGTGACTAGTCACATCCCATCCCATCAGTTAGGCTGAGATATAAGGTGATTCCTCTGTCATAGAGATCCATCAGCAGCAATCAGTAAAGGGAATCATCTTCAGTTAATTTCCTCCACAGAAATAGTCCCTTTCCTACCCAGGCAGGCAAATTCTCAAAATTATCCTAGGAGAGAAAGGGTTAATGGCAGGTGGCAGGACTGATACAGAGCAACATCTGCTTTCTTCCCAGTAACTCTGGGATCCCCAGTGCAGGTTAAACGTGGAACTTAACACTGATGGTGTTTACTAGCTTATCCAGAGCAAGACCCTGATCGCTCTCACCATTTTTGGCTCCAAGTTCTACCCCCTTCAACTATGGTTTAGAAATGCAGAGGCAAAATGCCTCTGGAAGGGCCCCCACCCCGGCCCCACACAGCCTTCCCTAACGCTGAGCTGCTGGGGAGGATTACAGTGCGGTGTCAAACTCTTCAGGGAGCTCGGTCCGACCCTCTTCAATCAGCTCAGGCTCAGGCCTGCTTTCCTGGTGTTGCTTCATTTGCTCCTTTACTTCTTCTTCCAGGTCACGAGGTACAACAAACTGATCCTCTGGCTCCAGTTGAGTGGGGGCAGCAAAATAGCCAGTTTTCTTCTTGGGTGCTTCTGTGGCCACTTCAATGAGGTTCAGGCTGTCTTCTAGGGGTACAATTGAGCCATTGGAGAGTTTCTTCCCATAGAGACAGGAGGTGGAGGGAGACTTCTGTAACTCCATCTTGTCCTTGCTCACTGGTAGAAGTATGCCACTGTTCACACTGTTCTGTCTTCGGATCCCAAATAACAATCCTCTCCCATGCTCCTCGGGACACGGGGCGGGAGAATTCCTTGAGAGTGTGGGCGAGTTCTCCCTCCCCCTACAGCAGTGGATATCCACTTCCACTTCTACTTTGCTACCATTGGTTATGACCCCTTCAACGGGCTGGTCATCATCACTGTCCAGGCCATTGTCAGACTGATTACTCGAGAAAGTCGCACACGAAGGCTGGCGCTGAAAAACCGCAGGGGTGGGTGCGGGGTGGAGGCTGCAACGCCTCTCTGGCCGCGGGAGCAAGCTGGCATCCAGGCCAGCAGTGTTATGTTCATCAGAAGCAGTGGACCCCACCTCACTGCTCACCTCTGACGTGGACATCTCGCTGCTGAACTCAGAGGCAATTCCACTGCTGGAGGAAGGAGTGGTTGGCTTGGGAGGGTCCTTGATGATGGTGGCTGGAGCAAATCCCACGGGACCTGGGAGGCTGAGCCCGTTCATCTCGCAAGTGCAGCCGTCCTCACCGATGTTCAAATAAACCACGATTGCCCCTACATTGTCCTGGCAACCGTAGCTCTGGGCTAATGTGCACAGCTTCTTGGCAGCTGCTAACGGGTCTTGTACGTGACGCACTGCACTGACAGCTTCTGCGTAGGACAAGTGTTCCCACAATGCTCTGTTTCCCAGAATCAGCAACTCGTCTTGAATGGTTAGTGTCGTGGAAGAGATGTAGGGCTTGGGGAGGATCCAAGGGTAGAGGTACGCACAGCCCAGCAGCCGGGTGCAGCAGGTTACCCCATTCACTTTGTTATCCTAGAGGCAGCAGAATGCAAATTTTGAAAAACAAGCAACAATGACATACAATTTATATCTTTCTATCTCACAATGCTTAGGGCTCTACAAAAACAAACACACACGGAACTGACATGGATTATGGTTTTTCCTAAGATCTGAGTAATTTTAAATGGCCTTACAAAAATAAATGTATAAAATTCTAAAAGAACAAAATATCACATGGTTATACTGAATAGTTCAGAGAACTAAAGTTAAAACCAATTAAAGTGAAGTGGCTAAAAGGCACCTCAATCTCTAAAGGTATTTGCTTTAACATGAAGTAGAGGCCTCCGCGTGTCCTTAAATAGAAAAACACTTGTTAGAAAAACAAGGAGCGGAGCTGTCGTTAATTCTCCAGCACTGGGATTCTCAGAGAGGCCAGAACTCAGAAGGGTCACTAAAATGATTTCTCATTCAAAAGCACATTAGGATTGAAAAGATTCAGGAAGATATTAAATGACTAAGGCAATCTTTTTGGCTAAAGCATTAAGTAATCTCCAAAATTATTTAGCCTAGAAAAGGAAAGTCTGAAATCTGCAGTAAATTTACCTACTCCGAAGGATTTTAACCAAAAATGAATAACAGATCAAGTCACAAACTTAAAGGAAAAGGAAAAACCTTAGTAACAGATGGGAATGTTCTTCTGCCAGATACTTGATACTTATTTCAAGATAAAACCAAGCAAAACCTCTAAAGTCATCAACTATTTACTTCATAGTTGCAGTCATTATCTGGGTGAAAATCCTGGCTCTCTATTTACCAGAACTTACCACAAACACTAAATTTTATTTTCCTCAACTGTAAAATGGAAATAAAAGCCATTCTTTCATGGGTGTTATTATGAAGATTAAACAAAATATTGAAAGCACAGTGCTTAGCAAATAAGCAAACAATAAATATCTGTGGTTAAAATAACATTTATAAAAATATTTCCTACTTGTCTAGGACCCCCTTCCCCCTGCCAAATCGAAACATTACTAAATTCTGTAAGAATAAACTAATCAAACAAAATGTTCTTTTATCTTTCATTTTTGTTTTGACTGAAAGACCTTCCTAAGACTATAATGCCTCAGAGTTCCAGAATCTTCATGGCATCAACCACATTGTGATATACTCTTTTTGGTTTTGTGCTTCCTTGGATAAAATCTAACATGGATAGTCCTGACAGAAATGGACCCACAAATACAGCCCACTGATCTCTGACAAGGGAGCAAAGGCAACTGCATGGAGAAAGGGCAGTCTATTCAACCAAGGCTGCTGGAACAACTGCACATTCACATGCAAAAAAGAAAGAAAGATAGCCTAGACATGGAGCTTACACCTTTCCAAAGATTAATTCAAAACTGATCAGACTTACTGAACTTCCAAAACTTCCAAAAGACAAGACAGAAAGAAATTCAGGTGACCTTGGGTTTGGCAATGAGTTTTTAGATACAATACCAAAACATGAACCATGAAAGAAAAGTAAGTGGGATGTCATTAAAATTAAAAACTTCTCTGCAAAAGACACAGATTAAAAGAATGAGAAGA
The DNA here is from genome assembly GCA_004026665.1 of Murina feae. Classification (NCBI taxonomy): domain Eukaryota; kingdom Metazoa; phylum Chordata; class Mammalia; order Chiroptera; family Vespertilionidae; genus Murina; species Murina feae. The sequence continues at coordinate 28,176 of PVJC01006463.1, forward strand.
CAAGCCACACACTGGGAGAAAGTATTTGCAAAACACACATCTAATAAGGACTTGTATCCAAAATTCACACAGAGTTCTTAAAGTTCAGCCATAAAGACACAAACAATTCAATTAAAAATGGACAAAAGATCTGAACAGAATTCTGCTTTGCAGTAAACAATGCTCACATGAACTGCAAAAGTCTCTCTTAAAGCGAAAATGTTACGCTAATTTCTAAAACAGAAGAAAAGCTGCAAAATTGTGGAGATACTGATGCTTCATTATTTAAAAAAGAAAATATAACCAGAGCATATAAGCCAAATACAATTGTATTATGAACAGAAAAAAATATCCTGAAACTTTGCATTTCAGACTAGGATGTCAAACCATAGGAGTGTTTCTCTTCTGTTTGGAAATTAACCAAAAGGAACATTTACCTTCATTTTACATGCTAGCTATACATCTACAGCAGTGATTTTCAACAGATGTGCTGACACAATTTTTAAAACATGCAATTTAGTCAGGGGCACTGACCTCTTTCCCCTTCAATTATTAAATTAAAAAATGACAACACAACAATAGGTGTCTGTTGTGAATGAATCAAAATTATACCTTTCTTTGTCAGATCAGCAAAAAGAAAATTTTTTGGTCTGCTACAGAATTTTAATAATCAGTTTATGTATGCCACGAGATGAAAAAGATTAAAAATCGCTGATCTCAAGCATCAAATTCAGGTTTTTCCTTCTAGTTAATCTGCCTTTTCTTCTTGCTGCTCATTAGCTTTTCTTCTAGTGCTATTTTCTGGCTTGGACAGAATTCACAAGGCTTCATAGGAAGAAAGTGGGCTCTACTGTCCACTTATGCAAACAGCCTTCACTAGACTTGGGGAGTAGAAGCGTCTGGTGGAGAGCGAGACTCACCTCTGTTATGATGGCCTTTTGGTCCTTCACTCTTTGGGCCTCGTCCGCATGCTGTTCCAGGCTGAAGACTTTAGAGAGGGGCACTGGCTTCCCTCCTCGACACAGGACGGCTTGGCACGTGCCCACGTTGGCCACCGTCAAGCTAAAACTACTTGCTGATGAATCGGCAGTGTCGGGGCGAATGTAACAGAGAAGAGCAGAGGAGCCCAGCTTCTGACCAGCCATCCCTAATTTCCTGTTTGGGAAGAAAAGGAAGACCTGGTAGCTAGGGGAAGAAGAAAACGGCAGTCCTTCAGGGTCACCATTTCCTTGTTTTCCTGCCAGGTGGCTGAACCAGCCTCACCCTTATCCACCGGAAGGCCGTCTCTGGTTATCCCAGGGGGTGATGATGGTGAACGAGTTCTGCCTTCCACTCTTAGCTCACTGAGGAAAGGAATTTTACACAACATTGAGGTCAAAGGAGAGAGTAAGGTATATCTTTCCCTGCTCCTTCTACTTGTGTCTAATCATTGACCATAATGGCCTAACTCAGTGGTTTCAACTTTGGAGCATCAAAATCACTTAGAGAGTTTGTAAAAACACTGATGACTGGGCCAACCCCCAGAATTTCTGGTTCAGTAGATAAGGGGCATTTCTAACAAGTTTGCAGTGATGCTGAAGCTGCCGAGGCTGTTGTCCTAGAACACACTGAGAACCCACATTTAGGTTGTAAGTTCCTTTGAAGGAAGGATCATAATTTTTCCCTATATTTCTCCCATGTATATGGCAACGATCCCCCAGCACATGGTACACAATGCTAAGCACAGAGCAGGTGCTATCAAAAAGATCTGGTTCCAAATTCAGCTTTTTCATTTACTTGCTATGGATCTTCTGTGAGTTATTTCCCTGAGAAATTTTTCAATAAAATACCCACCTCTTTGGCTTGTTTTGAAAATTAAAGATATGGTATGAGAAATGCTTGGTAAAGTGCCCTGGTCTCAGGAGGTACTTCATAAGTAGAGTTCTCTCTCCCAAACCCTTTATTTTTGCGAAGTTAAACTCCTTTCCCAGCCTCTTTGCTTTGTAATATGAGAGACAAAACTAGCTTGGACTCCAGGTTGCTCCATTTCAACACTGATTATCTCTATATCTATATACATAAAAGCCCAGCACCGCTATGGCAGAACGACCAGAACGACCGGTCGCTATGATGCACACTGACCACCAGGAGGCAGAAACTCAACGCAGAAGCTACACCCTGGTGGTCAGTGTGCTCCCACAGTGGAAGCACTGCTCAACCAAAAGCTGGGCACACGGCTGGTGAGCGCAGCGGCAGTGCCGGGAGCCTCTCCCGCCTCTGTGGCAGCACTAAGGAGCGGCAAGCCGGGCAGTTAGGAGCGAGGGGTCCTGGATTGTGAGAGGGTGCAGGCCCAGTTGCGGTAACCCCCCACCCCCTGTGCAAGGTAACAACCTCTCAGTTGTCAGTATTCTTTTTGTGGACCACCTGATGGGTAAGATGCTCCATTAGCTACTAAGTGATTTTCAATAGTTTAGTTATATAGGGTTTTTACCCTTAAGTGGCTTAGAAGATTAGTTGGTGAATCCCAGTAAGTATTCTAAACACATGAATCTGATCAGTGCTTAACGTTCTGTAGATCATCGACCCTTTGCAGAATCTTATGAAATCTTACCATGCTCCTTCCCCCAAACGCATATATACCTACACAATCTTTCCCACATGATGTCTGGGCTTTCCAGACCTTGGGTTCAACAGAGAAAACACAGATGGTTCCACAGGCTCTTTAAAGCACCAAAATCCCCCACATTCCACGCTGATATAGAGAGAACGGCCAGGGAAGAAGGAGCAAGATCTCATCTTGATCCTATACCTGTAATTTAGACTCTGGCTTTCTGGCTTAGTGAGATTTTCCAAAAGTAGAACTGAATTAGGGATTATTCAACCCACCTGCTTACCTGTGAGATACCAAGAAGGTGTGAGCCATGGAAACGGTGTCACTGGATGACTGCTGGACTTCCTCCAGAAGCACATCTGCCACCGTGCACTGCAGGAGGCGGGGGAGCTCCTCATTCCGGTCCCCATCAAACATGCCATATACCGCTCCCACGCCCTCCGCAAAGGTATCCACAGCTAGCGAAGATACACACAGCCTATCACAGAAAGACAAGAAAGACAAACATCAAAGAAAGTTACTGGTAAAAGGATTATTCTCTGGGGAGCCTTCTTCAGAAAACTAAGTGTTAAAGCCCTTCAGCCAGAGAAGCCCAGGAGCACACCTGTGGTTGAATGAGTTGAGTGTATTGTGCCCTGAGCAAGGCAGAATGCACATCAGGGAACTCTGGTGAGTGTAGGTAAGACCCGGCACAGGATTTGGGCTTTGACTGGGTCACTTTGGAGAAGGTCTAATGAAGGGGTGATCATACTACATTGGGGGCTTCCAGAGAGCGGGGCCATTCTATGATTAGGTAACCCCATCAATCTTATCTACAGGAAAAGATGAGCATAAGGATAAAGCTATAATTGGTACAGAAAACAGCAGCTGCCCATTTTATGGTAGGGATGAGAGGATTTGGTATCTTGGGGGCTGCACATTCGTCTTGTTTTTGTCCTACTGGGTCATGGTCTCAAAGGGATTTTGCCGAGGCTGACATTCTATGATTGGTTTACACCCAACAAGAGAACATGGCCTGGCGCTTAGCATCAGATCAGTTCCCAGACGTCAGCGGCCACCTTTCTTCTTTCTCCGTCTCCGTGGCCAAGACACTCACTTGTTCCTCTGCCCTGCCATCTCAGCCAGCCCATGGCTCCAGAATGTTGATGTGACTGTAGGATCCGTGGTTGGCAAAGGTTTCTGATCAATTTTCAGGGTTGTGATGTGGCTGTGGGAAGTGGAGGAAGAGATTAAACCGTAAATGCTTCTGTATTTTACAAAAACTATCCTAAAAATAATACATATTTTTATAGAATAGTCTGTTGACAGAGAGACTGAAAGTAGTGTGCTGACCCCCTGGCCCAGGTGGAGAAAGGAAAAAGTAGGGGGAAGAAGTAGGGGCCAAATATTGTTACAATTGATGCTGTTGTCACTATGAAAACTAGGCACAGCAAAGACTTCAACATTTCAGCCAACTGTCTACTTATTTTAATACAATTAAGTCTTGGTACAGTGAATGAGCTTGCACTGTCTCTTACGTGTTGTGGTGTAATGTGGCCTGTGCCACCTAAACCATCTATGCCTGCCGTGCGAAGAGAGCCAGTATGTGGCTGAGCCTTGATGCCGAGTCCTGATATAAATGGTGAAAACATTTATGTGGATGGACAGAACATCCATCCATAACTGAACCAAAGCAGGGGCCCAAGAGGCTTTATGCTTCATCCGTTCCACTCCTTCAGATAATCCAGGTCACCACAGACCTCGAGAAGCCCCCCACACGGCTGCTGGAACTAAGAGCACATGGGGGTTCATTTTAAAAAGTTTTCTTACCTAAATGTGTCCAGCGTCTTGTGTTCCAGAACCAGGTTTGTATTTCCAGTCAGGTCAAGGTCCTGTAAGGTAGCAGGCAGGGCCTCTGGGATCAGGATTTCTGTCAAGTCATTGCAACTTAGGTCTACAAACTGAGAAGAAAGTAGAAAAAAATCAAAAGAAAATACATCACAGGCAGTTAATTCTTAACTCTCCAACAGTCAGTCCATTACTATATCCTCCAAGGGAACTTAATTCCTTCCCAAGAATCCACCGAATACACTGTGATCTATAATTGCCACGTCCTTCTTCCTTACGAGGTCAACCTCATTCACTCTCCTGCCACCACCCCCCCCCCCCCCCCCCCCCCCCCCCCCCCCCCCCCCCCCCCCCCCCCCCCCCCCGAGGGACAGCATTCCAGCACATGAAAGTACCTGGATCTGAGGCAACTGCAGTATTTCTGGGAAAATGCTAATGTTGTTGGAGTGTGCGACAAGGGTGTGCAGCCTTTTGCAGTTCGCGATGGTCGTGGGAATGGTTTTAAGCTTGTTGCCACTTAGGTTCAGTTCCTCCAATTGTTCCAATTTATTTAGTTTGCTGAAAAAGAAACACCAATATACCACACTGCACCCAAAAGCAAGTGTTAGAGCAGCCGAAGCACAGAGGCGACTGGCCTGCTGCCCGATGCCCACTGCCTGGCCATAATGAAATGATCAGGGACATCAGGAGGGAAAGGGCTCCCCAAGGTGACTGAGCCGCTGCACCTCAGCCGGCCGGCCTCACAGAGGGTTTGCAGGGCTGAAGCGTCCCTGGCTTCTCTGACAGCTGTTGGGTCTTGTGGCAGGAACAGCCTCCTAGTATGTGACTTACAGGGAGTGGCTGAATCAGCATCGGCCTAGGGTTGGTAGATGAGTTGCTTAGCCTCTAACTAGTTGCAAAATACTGCATCAGTTGCTGTCGGTTTACATCAATATCCTCGGCTAAAAAAGCTGTACTAAATCATCACTAAGAGTCTCTTCAGTTTCAAATATCTGCCATCACCTATACATAGCACAATCCATCTTCACTACACATGGTGCTGAGTGGATGTTACACATACAGCGCTGTGCTAAGATTGATAACGCAACGCGGTTCACTGTTCCGCTGGACTGAGCAAAGCTTTCTCCACAACAACAAAATGTCTTAAGACGGCCTGGCACCTCTATCTAGATTATTACAAGCTGCTCTAATATAACGTACCATAATTTCTATTGCTAGGAAAGCCATCAATACTTCTTAATAATTAAGCTCAATAAATTAAAACTGCTTTTTAATTACAATAGTAATCTATATTCACTGAAAAAAATTGGAAAAAGGTACAAGGAAAACAGAAGTGGAAAAAAAATCATACTACCAGAGAACTCTGATGACATTTTGTGGAGGGTGTTCTTGTCCTTTGTAATGCATAAAACTATATTTTAAATTAAAAACGATGCTATGTTATATTTTATAACTTGCTGTTTTGTGGGGGTTTTTTACTTAATATATTTTAAAAGTGTTCCATGTCCAAATCTCACGCTATTCGCTCCTACTAGTCCCTGCCTGGATCTACTGCTACTTTCTGACTTGCAGACAGAAACACAGTGAGAGCCCCTCTCTCAATCTGTCCCTCACGGAACCCAGAGCTGTGCTAGACTTTGAAAATAGTGCAAAAGAAACAGAAAACTTGGGTTATGCCTGTGCAACTATAACATTGTTTAAGAGATGACCTGACAGTGGATTTATTATTCAGTATAGAACTTACATTTTCTTTAATGTACTGCTAACTTCCATTTAGTTTTACTATCTGTACCAGAGTACTCCAATTTTATACAATCTGCTCCTGTTCTTGTCTTTATTTCTAACTTCTTATTTTCCTATTTTTAATGTTTTTAATATTAGCCTGCTTTTGACCCCTCCCCAATATGAGTGTCATCAAATTAGATGGAATTCATGAGTTTCAGAGTATTCATCTGGTATCTCCCAACAGCTTCAAAAACTAATATAACTTGTCAGTGGTCTGTCATTTCCACTTTATATGACTGTGTGTGGGGCCAAATGAATTAATCTCATCAGATTTCAAGGACTCTTATCACATTCTGAACTTAAGATTCTGCATTCACTTTAAAAGCCACCATCTAAATATATTTGTATTGATTTCAGACAGGAAGGGGGAGGGAGGGAGAGGGAGAGGGAGAGGGAGAGGGAGAGGGAGAGAGAGAGAGAGAGAGAGAGAGAGAGAGAGAGAGAGAGAGAGAGAGAGAGAGAAATATTAGAATCACTGATTGGTTGCCTCCTGCACGTCCCCCACTGGGGATGGAGCCCACAACCCGGGCATGTGCCCTTGACTGGAATCGAACCCAGGACCCTTCAGTCCGAAGACTGACACTCTATCCACTAAGCCAAACCAGTTAGGGCTAAAAGCCACTGTTTAAATTCTTTTAGGAAGCAATCATGTTTATCCTGTTTATCTTTTATGAGCTTTAATACCTTCTTTCATAAATATTAAAAAGAATTATAATCCCTATCAGTTTTTATGAGTTTATTACATTTCTAAGAACATTTATAAACTAAAATTAGAATCAAAATACATAATTTTATTGTTTTCATTCAAATAATACCAAACATCATTTCCCAATTTTTTGTCTTTCAAAACATGAGTTTCAATATTACCTGCATGGTATAGATGTACTTTTCAGGTACCACAATTTATCAAATGTACTTTGGAAGATATTTATTTTTCTACTGACACTGTTTAAAACTCTGACCTCAGTAAATGTCTCACTTATGTCTTCGTATAGGTGAAGCCTACCTATTATTCATCTCTTCCTCCCCCACGCTCTGTGCAGTGCGATAAGCTACCTACATATATCTTTAACATCCTGCATTACGCTGCATTGCAACTGCCTATATACTTATCTATTCCCCCAATTAGACTCTAAGTAACTTGAGGACAGAGGCTGTACCTTAATCGGCACTGCTTCCCCAGTGCTTAAGCAGTACTTGACATACAGTAGGCATTCAATATATACGGCTGACCCTGAACAAAATGGGTTTGAACTGTGCTCATCCACTTATACACTGATTTTTTTTCAATAAATACTGTTGGTCCTTCATGCCCACAGGTTTCCCACCCATGGATTCAATCAACTGTGGATGGAAAACAGCATTTTCACATTCCCAACCACGGTCTCCCAGCGGCAGATCAAACATATTGCTTTGCATCCACAGTTAGTTGAATCCACATGTGCAAAGGGCCAACTGTAGAGTGAAAAGTTACATGTGGCTTATCGATGGCATGGGGGTTGGCTTCCCCTAGCTCCCAGTTCATTCAAGGATCAACTGTATATAATGAATAAATTAATGGACTCAGCAGTACTTTTATGAAGCAGTGAATGAAAAAAGAAAACAATCGTCTCCAGAATTTCTTTAATTTATTTCATAAGCCTGTACTTTTCTAGGCTGAGAATTCTCAGACCATTCATTATCAGGGGGCTACAACTAAGAATAAACACATTTTAACCACAACTTCCCCGTTACTGATACGTAACAACTAGGTACAAACACTTTCCCATTCAACTAGCGGAATCCGAAAGTCACTCCACATAAAGCAAGAGTACCTAGTGAGATAGCGGCAATGTTGTCTCACAAATGCAAAATGCATGTTATTTGTCTGAAATGACCAAAGTGTGCATTTGTTTACCTGGCGGGAAAAGTTTGTAGCTGGTTGTTTGCAAGATGCAAGATTCGCAGGTGTGGGTGCCCGACCAGGACGGGCACACACTGATCTGTCAGGAGGTTGTTGGACAGGTAGAGCAGCTGCAGGGCACTCAGGCTCTCCTCCCCTGCAGACGCAGATGGCAAGGACTCCAGACTATTTGCGGATGCATTCAAGTACCTGAGGCTGACAGAGCACACGCACATCACTTCCTGCACGGCTACTTGCTGCCTTAGTAGAAAACATCATGCCATCTCAGGAGGGAACACTACCATTACATGCTCCAAAACTCATGACAAATGAAACTTTCTCTAATTGATTCTAACAACCAAAGTTCCTTTCAGTCCACACAGACAGGAAATCATCCAGGCTTGAAGCAGTCCCGGCTTCTGTAGTGACTGAAATCTACCTTAGCTTCATCTTTCACTGTCTTTATGTTCCCCCGAAAGAGTGCTGTCGGTATCATGTTCACAGATGGCCCAACTGGGAAGACATCCTTCAGAAAAAGTTTCTGTCTAATTTCAACGTCATCATGTTTATTTAGCTGGGCCCCTTGTAATCCCCTAATAATGGGCATAGCGCTGTTTCCAACTGTTTGCTAGTACAGACATTATAATGAGCACCTTAGTATCCTTACCCAATTATTTCTTTATACTACATTCCCAGAAGCAAAATTGGTTGGAGTAAAAAAATAGATATATCTTTAATAGATATAGCTAATATATTGCCAAACTGAGCTCCAGAAAGGGAAATACCAATTATAATTAGAATATGTATTATATATACAAACACTGTTTTTTCTTTTTATATACAAAACATTTTTTAGAATTTCCAAAGATTTTATTTTTTGTAAAGTCCAACCAAGTGTATTGAGATGTATAAGCTGCCACACAAAGATCAAGCCAGACACTTGTAGGCAAAATGCTTTTTGTATGTTTACTGTAGCCAGCAACTTTCAACCTTATAAACTATTGAAATTCTGTGCACACCAAAAAGGATAGTATATTTCTTGCTGATCTCACACACACAAAAAAAAGGTGTAATTTTGATTCACTCACATCAGAGGGCTTGTGTTGGCTGTTGTCATTATTTTATGTGACAATCTAAGGGAAAAGAGATCAGTGCCCCTGACTAAATAGTCAGATATCACATGTTTTAAAAATTCTTGCAGCACACCAGTTGAAAATCACTGCAATAGCCTATGTTAAATTACCACTGCTTATCTCTATTTTCTCCATTTCTTTTTTTTAAAATATATTTTATTGATTTTTTTTTTTTACAGAGAGGAAGGGAGAGGGATAGAGAGTTAGAAACATGGATGAGAGAGAAACATCGATCGGCTGCCTCCTGCACACCCCCTACTAGGGATGTGCCTGCAACCAAGGTACATGCCCTTGACCGGAATCGAACCTGGGACCTTTCAGTCCACAGGCTGATGCTCTATCCACTGAGCCAAATCGGTTAGGGCTATTTTCTCCATTTCTAAACTGAAGATAATATTGCCTTCTCCATATTGCAGAAAGCTATAATTAAAAATGAATCTTCATTGAATGGTGGGTGACATACACATTAGACATACCTGATTATGGGTGTTAAAGAAAACATTATTTATTGCTAATTTACAATGAGAAAGCAAGTAACACCTTCTGAAACAGTGTTACCTTTAAATGCAGTTTCCAAAGTAGGTAGTAAAAGAGTGATACAAATAAAGAATAAAACTCAATGACAGCTTGGTAAAGCTGGAAGCAAAATTAACTTAGTGATATGTCCTTTTCTCCTAATGAAAAAGCTGAAAATTGCCAAGAAAGCAGCATGAGAGCACTGCAGTTTCTCCTTAAAGGTCGTCACTGTATTCGTTTTCTGAGATGAAAGCCTGAACCTTCCCCACCTGGTTGAAACTGTTTACATCAAAACTTCTTACATATTTGATGGTTATTTCAACTCGAGTGTAAGATTACCACCTCATAAAACAGTGTCATGTTTTATTTCATAGAAAGAACAAGTGTCTCCACCCACAGCTGCACCCTGAGGTAAACTATAAGCCTAGTTCCAAAGGTCACCCCAATGACAAGCCAGTGCAGCACTCACTTTAAGGCCTTGGCGAAGAGGGTGTCCGGCAGCCTGGTGAGCAGGTTATGCTGGATGTCCAACCCCTCCAGGGGGATGTGCTCCACTAGCTCTGGGAGGTTCTGCACGTGATTGTGTCCCACCATCAGTTTCCTAAGACTCAAGCTGCTAAGGATCCTGGCAGTGGGACGGGAGGGGGACAGCACAAAGAAACCAAACACTTAAATCTTCCCTTCTGAGTCTGCCCTTGGTTATTTCATTAAATGAGTAAATGAATAGAAACATACTCTTCTAGACAGTATAATCCCTGACAAGTGCCTGAGCCAAGAAAGCAGCCATGGCCAGATGTTTACCCACCACCTTCCAGGAAGTCATTACGGTCATCCTGGAAAAGGTGGGTTAATGAAAGCAACCAGCACAGAACAGATCTAAACAAAAAATTTCTAGAATAAATCGACTGAGATTTAAGTCTAGACAGCACCAAGAATTGAGTGGCTCTATTAATATTAATGTAGGTAATGATAATAAATTAATAACAAAATTCATTATAACAAAGCCACTGTTCTGCACTTAAACTGTGCTAGGCCGCTTAACTCTGAGGTTCAGAAGAAACAGTGACTGATTTGCCGAAGATCTCACACTGAATGTAGTCAATGGCACAGTCAGGATCTGGACTAAGGCCTGATTCCCAAGGTTGCGTTCATACCTACTATGCTACAAAAGCCTCTAGTTTAATTGAAAACACTCAACTAGGTGATAACTACACATTTCATACCTTATGTAAATGGTATGTTCAATGCTTGTAAATATACCACTTACCCCCTCTCCCAAGCACCTCTCTTCCCCCCACACATGCAGAAATCCTACCATCTTGTATCTTATAATTATTCAAAGTTCTGAATTTCTACAACATGTTATTGATCCAGTGCAGTGATGAAAAGTGAAGGCAAGAATGACATTCAGCGCTTGCTGGCGTGGCTCAGTGCTTGGAGTGCCAGCCTGCACACCGGAGGGTCTCGGGCTTGGTTCCGGGTGTGGCCGGGGGCACGTACTTGGGCTGCAGGTGTGGGGCACGTGTGGGAGGCAACCAATCCATGTGTCTCTTTCACACTGGTGTTTCTCTCTCCCTGCCCCTCCACTCTCTCTAAAAATCAATGGAAAAAATATCCTCACTCCTCGGGCAAGGATTTAAAAAAAAAAAAAAGAAAAAGAAATGACAACATTGCAATGTGAGTGCTCACTACTTCCTAGTTCAGTGTGACCTTGGGCAAGTCACTGAGCCACTCCAAGCCTTCGTTTCCTCATCTATAAGATGAGGATAACAGCACCTAAATAATAAAGCTGTCAAATGATTAAATAAAAATAAAGTTCTCAGAACTTTGCCCAGCTCACAACTCACCCAATAAAATGTATCTATTATAAGTATATCACCAACCTATGCCTGCAACCCATTACGTTTTATCAGTTAGCTGTGCCCAAGTCCCCTCAGCTACCTGCTTATTACTAAGTTGCTTACAAGCCAGCCTATATGCATTAGCTGTTACTATAGCCCTCACAGCACTTCATACTGCCTTGCACTAAGCAGGTTCTGAATATTTATTGAACAAATAAATGAAAGTACATATACGAAGTAACCCCAATCTAGGAGAATAATTAAATACATGCATACACACACAGATATCATTATACACATGCATAATATATATATTAACACACATTTACCTCAGAGGAACCTCTGTCAGAAGATTATAGCTCACATCTAATACTTCTATCTTTTTTGCTTCACAAGCCCAGTCAGGGACACATTCCAGCTGGTTTCTATCAAAAATAAATCAACACAATCATCGTTTACGATGATGAGTGGAACTCACTTCATTAGTCTGTCCTATACTTGTTAACTGGCCCAAGAGCGCCTTGGGGGCGCGAGCACTGTACCTACGAATTCTGGGTCCACGCCCGGAACTCACTAGGTGCTCAGCGTATGTCGCTGATAGCGAGGCGGACAGAGATAAGCACCCAAACATGTATAACCCTGGATCGATTATACTGCATGCCCAAAGAAGATGCAAAGGCTCTCAACAGCAGGAACGCATACATATGATGGGGTGGCTGAAGGAGGGATGTGGAAAGACTTAATGGAAGAAGTGGCATTTTAAACAAACCTTTGAAGATGACTACAGGTAGTAACTGGGGAAGAATAGCAAATTCTGGGGGAAATGAACAAAATGAATAAACGTGAGGAAGTAGGAGCACAAGATGGCTAGTAGGGGCTTCAAAACATTTAAAACGTGAATGCAAATATTTAGTAGAGCACTGAGCAGACACCTAGTAAAAATAGTTTTATTTTCAGATATTGCCTAGCCTCTCCAGGCCTCAACCTATCTACTAATCGGTCAGTTGAGACGATGAGGCAGAATGAAGTGAGGGCCGTAAGAGAAATGCAGATACGGCTATGATGGCTGCGGGAAGGAAGCACTTTGCCTGGAGTGGATCAAGGCAAGCTCCCTAAGAAACAGGACATCTGGGTTAGAGTTCGAACAATGTTGGACGATGACCTGAAGAGAGGAGGACCTTCTAAGAAAGAGGGGCAACATGAGTGAGAACACAGAGGCAAGGAAAGAAATGGCATGGCATGTGTGGGATTAGCAAGCAGTTTGGGGAAACAGAGCAGCGAGTGGTACCATGTCCAGAAGACTGTGACTTTACCCTGCAGGTATCGGGGTCCCTGAAGGAGCAGTAAGTACAATGTCAGTTTTGTACTTTAAAAAGGTCACTCTGTGGCTACATAGAGGTCTGGTTGATTATATTAGTAAAAGGAAGACTAATCGGGAAGCTGTTACAGAATTCCAGACAAGAGATGATCTAGGCCTAAGCGAGTGGTGATACATATGGAAGGGAGGGGAGGGACTTCAGAAGTATTTAGATTTCTTGTACCTCAAAACTACCAAATTATCCACATACATCTTTTAAATATCAGGAATCAAACAAGCCCCACCCTCATGAAGCACACTCACCTGGAAAGTTCTAGAGACGTGAGAAGACTGGGTACTGGATACACATTCACTGCTGTCAGCCCTAATTGAGAAACGAAAGGGTGTCAGTAACATTATCTAAAGAAGAAAGTAACTGAGAGTAAATAAGGAAAAAGTGACATCGTCAGAAAGAAAATGGGCCACCTACTGGCATGAGCTGAAGACAAGAGCCACTGGGTAACGCACATGAACGGCGTGGTCCCAATCTGAAGACCAAATACAACTGGTGAAGGATCGTGTGCACTGCACTGGACTCACGCCAGACCCGGCAGTTGTTAATAGTAACTACTTAATATTTTTAAAAATTAATATTGGATTTCCACTGGCAATATTTTAACTTTTAACTATAGCACAACATATAGAAAAGGGCAACAACCTTCACGTACAGATCACTACATTTTACACACGGAACACAACGGGGTAGCCAGTACCCACTCAGGAAGCGGACCATTACCAGGTCCCAGGAGCTCCCTCTCATCCACCTTCCAGTCTCCGCCCCTCGCCGCCCTCGCTCCCTGTATTACAGGCTACTTTTGCTTATTTACATAAATTACACATACAGTCTGTAGTTTTTGATCAAGCTTCATTCACTTCTCATTGCACTTGTGAGATCTGTTCACATTACTGCATACGGGTGTAGTTCATTCATTCTCCCGGCAGTGTGAAACTCTTTATATGACTGTACCACAATCTGTTTATTCATTTTAGAGTTAGGGCACTTCAGTCTTTTCGAGTTGGGGTAACTACGAATAGTGCTTCTATGAACATTTTTTCCATGTCTTTTGTGGGCTAATATAAGCATTTATGTTGAGTATAAGGTTAGGAGAGAACTGTTGACTACAAGGGGTGCATATACTGAACAGTTTTCCAGGGCAGTTGTACCAGTTTACACTCCCAACAACGGACACTGGTATTTTCAGTCTCATTCTAGTCCCTCTGGTATGTGTGCAGGGGTCAATTTGCATATCCCCGATGACCAGTGAAGTTGAGTGCCTTTTCCGATAGTAACTGATCATTTGGATAACTTCTTTTGTGAAGCTAAGTCCTTTACTCTTGAGGCATCAAAACTGCAAGTGTTGATGTGAATTCTTCCAGCATGCTGAATTTAAGGATGCTATAAACAGAATAGCTAAGTTCAAAAAAGCCCCATTCAATACAGTACTGTGACAGAACCTTGGTTACTAAGAAGGACTGCATCTATGTCAATAGGTCTTTTCCAAAGGAGCCAGTTATTCAGATCTTCAGATACATTAAGAATAGAAAATTGGCCCTGACTGGTTTGGCTCAATGGATAGAGCGTCGGCCTGAGAACTGAAGGGTCCCGGGTTCGGTTCCAGTCCGGGGCATGTACCTTGGTTACGGGCACATCCCCAGTAGGGGGTATGCAGGAGGCATCTGATCAATGTTTCTCTCTCATTGATGTTCTAACTCTCTATCCCTCACCATTCCTCTCTAAAAAAATCAATAAAATATTTTTTTTTAAAAATACAAAATTGTCCTGATAGTATTTCCATCGCAAAAGACCTACTACCCTCTCATGATATCTACAAACAGCACAACACTCATCAGCTGTGACACTATTCTGTCCAAATCTCAGCTATAATTTGAAGCTTCTGTAACATGGTTAAAGGCATCAAAAGAATTCCTTAACTATCTTTTATCTTAATAACTCATTTTAGAGATACAGAAAAAACAACAAAATAATGAACACTCTCTTCCACTATCATGTAGCTTTCAACAAATTTTGATATTCTGCCTTATATGCTTCGCTTTTTAAATTAAGAACTGAAACACTGCACAGGCCAGGTAAACATCATCCTGAATATGATTTTTATCATTCCCATGGATTCTTTCACAGTGTTATGGCATATGTATAGCTTAGAAAACACCATTTTTGTGTGTTTTAAAATCCTATACAATAAAAGGGTAATATGCAAGTTGACCCTAATGGCAGAACGACCAGAATGACTGCTGGACCGTGCACTGCGAGATGCACTGACCACCTCATGACCTCCTTCCCTGACCAGCAGACTCTGACTGCCTGATGGCCACCTGTGGTGAGGGTGGGGCCGGCAAGCAGGTGGGAACAGCTGACCTCTTGGTCCCTTCCCCTCGCCAGCTGGCACTGATCACCCAATAGTGAATGGGGACCCACGGGTGGGTAGCGGCGGGGGGTGGGGCCCTGATCGCAGGCCAGGCCTAGGGATCATACCTGCACACGAATTTTGTGGGCCTGGCTCCTAGTTTGATAATAACTATCCTAGTGTACATGTCATTATGCACTTCCTTTTTTACTCAAAAGTGCTTCTGAGATTTATCCATATTAACACAGAAAGCTTTAGTACCTTGATTTCCATTGCTGTGCAATATTCTATTAAATACTTGGGGCCCGGTGCACAAAAATTTGTGCACTCGGGGAAGTCCCTCAGCCCGGCCTGTGCCCTCTCGCAGTCTGGGACCCCTCAGGGGATGTCCACCTGCTGGCGTGCCTGGCCAGCCTGGGTGAGGAGCTGATGATTGTTTGTAGGCTGGCCAAGTCCCCAGTGGGGACCCTCACCCCATGGGGGTGTGGCCAGCCTGGGTGAGGGGCTGAGGGCCGTTTTCAGGCTGCTCACAGCTCCCACTGACCCAATGTTCCAGCGAGGCTGGCTGGAATCAGGTTTCTGGGGTTTATTTATCTTCTATAATTGAAACTTTGTTGCCTTGAGCAGAGGCCTAGGCAGGCAACAAAGCCTCCTGTTTGCTTCAGCTCCGTGGCTTCTATAATTGAATCATTGTTGCCTTGAGCAGAGGCCATAGCCAGCCTACGCAGGCAGTTTCCTCCATCACTGGTGCAACAGAAGCCTCCTGTTTTCTCTAGCTCCATGGCCGCCATCTTGGCTGGGTTAATTCGCATACAACTGCTCTGGCTGGTGGGCGTGGCTTGGCTGGTGGGCGTGGCTTCTGTGTAATGGAATGAGGGTTAATTTGCATATTACTTTTTTATTAGATTAGATGTCATGGCTTAGTTTCCCTATTAATAGTCATATTTTTAATTTTTTTCACTATAACAAACACAATGCTGTGATAAGCATTCTTGTACACATCTTCTACCCATGAGTGTCTCTGGGAGATATTCCCAGCAGGGCCATGTGTGTCTTCTCTAATACTGGCACACTGCTCTCCAAGGTGGTTTTACCTACTGCACTCAGACTGGCAGTGTGTAAGGCACTGCCTTTCTCTATCTTCAGTAGCACTTAGCATTATATTTTTTTATTTGATGAGTATAAAATGGAATTATCTAAATTTTAATCTCTCTGATAGTTAATGAAACTGAACATCTTTTCCTTTCCTTCTTTAAACACAGAAAAAGTAATAACCTCTTTGTTAAAGATGAACCCTCCATTAAAAAATGACCTCACGGGTGGAAGGGCAGGGGAAAAAAGAGATATATGTACAAATCTTTGTAAAACTGTATGTAATTAATAAAAAAATAAAATAAAATAAAAAATTAAAAAAAATGACCTCAACAAGAGGCCTTTTACATTGGAAAATATCCCTGGAGCAAATCACTATCAAAACAAGGTGATTCTCTTTCTAGAAATGAGGCAGCACAAGGTTTCAGAGTAGAAGTTGGCAAAGCGTTAAATACTTAGCAAGTATTTGGCACTTAGCGAAGCTCAAAGCATCTTTAATGCCTTTTGTATGCATATTTCAACCACTGACGTTTTGATAGCAAACTGAAAAGGCAAAGCTAGGTCTCAATGAACCTCAAATTTACTTTACAGAGTGCGTGAGGACCACCACAGACGCCAGTGTTCTTAGAAAGCTCCAACGAGAGCTGTAAGAGAAAAAAAAGGAAGCTGGGCAGAGAACTCACTGTTGGAATTAGCATAGAGAGTCCGAAGGGAGAAGCCACTGAGTGTCAGCTCCCTCAGCTGGTTCCGCTCACAGTGCAGCTGCTCCAAGCTACAGAAGGAGCTAAGATCTAAGTCAGTCAGCTGGTTGTCCCGCAAATCCACGTGGGTGATGTATTTATTTCCCTCCAGATTTTCAATTACCACGGTTTTCAAATGGTTCATCCTTAATATTCAAAAATAAGGAAATCATTATAAATATAATCTACCAAATGTGCTTATCAAAAGAAAAAATAGAAAAGATATGATGCCTTTCTCTCTTTCTAAACAACTTAATAATTTCACTACGTGCCTCATTTTGCAAGGTACCAAGTTAAGCTTCTGTAACATGATCAAAGGCAGTCAAAAGAGAAGTCCCTCTGATTCTAGAACTGAGGCAGCACAGGTTTTAGATTAGAAACTGGCAAAGGGCTAAATATTTAGTAAATATCTGACACTTAGTGAAGCTCCAAGTATCTTGCAAATAGCTGTACCTTAAGTTCTTTATTTTAAGTCAGATAATCCAGACTGGCAAATACGTAACAAGTTAAATAAGGAGAAAGGAAAAAAGAACCATGATCCCACAAAGTTAGTTAATTTCCACCCAGATACCTAATAAAGTGAGGTAGGGACGAAGGGGTAGGACCAAGGCCCAGAAGACGAACATAACCTCTGGGTTAGTGAGAGCAAAGCAGGCACGGAGAGCCACGGCAAAAGCCAGAGGAAGCAGCCACACTGCCTCCCTCCCCTTGCTCTGCCTGTTCTCTCTAGTGCTAAGATTCACATACATTAATTAATGGAGAGGAAAATAATCAGTATGTACATGGAATAGTTCAAGGGCAAATTACAGAAAATGCCTTCTTGGTTCTCTTATACACAAGTATATTGTTTAAGGCACACAGGCCTGTTCTCGTTTTATTGAATTCCAATACGTTTTTCTATTACTATATCTTTATAAGGCTAGCAAAGGCTTAGTGTAAATGACAGAACATCCCGTGTCTTTCAGTTTCCCTTAGGAAAGCATAACTAAAAATTAGAACTCTTAAAAAATTAGTAGTAAAACCTTTTAACATTTTAATTATAATAAATGGATTATCAAGAAAAAACCCAATGATTCAACAGAAAAATGCTCAAGTTTATAGAAAAGCACAAACTATCAATCAATAAGCATTAAGAAGTTCAACCTCAATCATAAAAACTGATTAACACAAAGAAATACTATTCCTATCTACTGCACTGGCAACAAGGAAAAAGACTGCTAACATCCAACATTGACAAGGATGTCAGGAAATAGGAATTCTCATAAAATGTTGCTGGGAGGCGAGTTAAATAACCTTTATCAAAGGCAATTTGTCAAAGTCTTACCATGTGGAACACCTATACCTCATTAATAATATCTGCTACTGATTGAAAAGTGAAGCTTTGTTACATCTTTGAAACTATAGCTTTAAAAGCCTAATGTTTTAAAAAAGTCTTTCTAAAGAGAAAACCTAAAGGTCCGTCAGAGGTCCATCTAAAGGAGATATGGTAACAAGCGACCTTACCTTAAGTCTACGTGTCTGATATGGCTCATCCTGTTCAGCACCCCTAGGTTTAGGACTTCCAGTTGATTTCCTGCCATAACCACTTTGTCTAACACAGTGAGTCTCTCATACACCTCGGGAATTTGACTAAAGTTGTTGAAGGAAATCCCAAGGGAGGAAAGCTGTTGCAGATTTCCCAATTCTTCAGGCAAAGTAGTCAGAAAGTTGCCATCAAGACAGAGAGTTTGAAGACTATAGGAAGAAAACAAAACAAGTCTACTTTATGAAAGGTTTTAACTGGAATGGACGGAACTAGAATTATGGATTCTAACTTATATCATTAGTTTTTATGAATCCAATAAATGATAAAATGTCCTAAGCATCTATAGAAACTTATCAATAAGATGGCTTAAACATAACTGACACTGATGGTCCCTCCAACATCAAAAATAGCCAGAGCCTCTGCTGCTGAAACTGAGCGACACTAGTCATTGCCGCAGGCAAGTAACTGCTGCTGACAGAATGCTCATAATTACAGGATTTATTTCACTGTGAGAGCACATGGTACTACCTTCAGTCCAAATGCCAGACCAGTAACTTACTCTGCCAGGGACATGAAGAAACTAGTGACAAGTCATGATACTTACTTTAGGAGATTGCCAATCTGACTTGGCAGGTCGTGAAATCCATTACAGGAAAGATTGAGCTCAGTCAGGGTAGAAATCTCACATAACAATACAGGAAACAACCCAAGCTTATTATGGGACAAGTTCAGGCCCTTCAGATGAGAAAATCTAAAAAGCAAAAGCACAACTTATATATATATATATATAAAATACACACACACATATATATATACACACATACATATAGATATATATAGATATATAGATATACATACATACACACATTATTGAATGAGAAAGCAATCTATTTAAATGTTCGTCATAGAATTTGTTCCACAAATATTCACTGATCTCTCACTATGTGCCAAGTTGTGCACAGCACAGATGCTAAGATGACCAATGCTCAGTCCAGGCTACAAGGGAGCCAGGTCTGGTGCGATGGGAGGTCTTTCTTTTCCTTAAAAAGGCAAAAAAATCTCGAAGACAAGCTGATGTTGGGACAATTAAGTCTCACCAATATACCTGAAATCTTTTCCTTTATTAAATTTCTACATGCAATATAACAAAGACCTAGCAACAATTAATCAACTTATAGACACAAGAATAGCTAACATGTAGACCAAATCCCTTTATAAGCAACTCTTTTTCATATTGAAATTACATGGGTTCAAATGTCACTTGAAATGAATGGGCCACTTACATGAAGCTGAAGACATGTATATAATATGAAGTTTTACTGTAATATAATCTGACAGACAACACGAAATAGTAATTGCTAGTGCTTCTATTTTGTTGGTATAAGTGAAAGTATCTACACTGTCTTAGTAGAGACAGCATTAACCTAAATTGGACCAGCAGAAGTCACTATGGTCGCTCTCCTTCGGAGTATTGCACTTCACTATACGCTGGTGCAAGACGATAAGGCTGAGGTGGTGTTCTCCACGGTGAAGCTCTGTATCAGCTGCTTCCAGACTTGAATCCTTGTACCTCACACTAATGCTCCTCTTCCAAATTTCAACTCTTGATTTCTGTTTTTGTTTTGTTAATCCTCACCCAAGGATATTTTCTCCATTTTTTTTTTTTTTTAAGAGGGTGAAAGGAAGGGCGAAAGACAGAAAGAGGTAAACATCAATGTGAGAGACTCATCAACTGGTGCTTCTCACTCGTGCCCCGTCTGGGGCCGGGATCAAGCCTGCAACCAAGGCAGGTGCCCTTGACTGGAATCGAACCCAAGACCTTTCAGTCCATAGGCTGATGCTCTAACCACTGAGAGAAACAGGCCAGGGCTCAACTCTTGATTTCTATTGTACTGACATTGGATACTGATGGTGGCGTTGATGCCTTAACTTCTGAATTCCTACCCAACCCTCAAACTAGACTTACCCTCTTCTCACAGCAACTCAGAAGGAAATGCTAAAAAACCACTTCCTTAAGATTACAGTTTGTTTTTATTTTTTAAATACCAATATTATTAAAACAATGATTTCATTACTAATCATATGCTTAAACTTGGAAAACTTTTAAAATGTGAGATAAAATCATAGAGCTTTCTGTAATTTATTCTAGAAATATCAGTTACTAAGAAGGACGTAAAATGTCACTTCTTTGTGTACTATCTTTTTAATCACCATGTAATTTGACTGCTTTAATTTCCAATTTCTCCCCTCCCCATCAGAAGCCCAGACAATTGCTTATACTATATATTTATTCACTGCTATCCATTTTCAAAGGGAAGAGGGAGGTGACACGAGTGGAGATTGGGAATGAGAAATATATTCTAACAAAGGAGATGGAAATATATGGATCAACTATAGTCCTTTAGAAGTGAAATATTTCCTTCTAAGAAGAGGGAAGTTTCATAGCTAATAAAGGACAAGAGTCGGCAGTAGCATGTATAAGGGAAAACATAAAAACCTTAACCTGGGAGAGGAATTCTTTCAATTAGGCCTATTCCCTGTAAGTCATTTATGTTTGATACTTTTGATTCAAAAACTTCCATAAACTGAATTTCTCAATTTACCCTGGCTACTTCATTATCAGTAAATTCACAAGATAATCTAGATCAATGGCAGCTCAATGTTGCCTCTGCAACAGAAATTTCGTATCTCTTTTCTGTTTTATAGAGGGGGAAGGAAAATGGGGAAATTGTATAAAAAATTTTACTTCCTCTTCAAAAATAGAAAATACGTAGATGATGGTAAGCATACTCACTCCTAAGTAAAACCACTAAAATACTGATTATGATTCACTTTTAAGAAGTTAGTCCAAAAACCTCTTCTCCACATACTTATAAAGAGTGTCAAGGCCCCCCGGCCTTTCTAGTTGCATGAAGTTATGCCGCAGGTTGAGGTAGGTGATATCTTGACTGTAGAAGAGATGCTCAGGAACCTCCTCGAGGCTGTAACATGAGAGGTCGACAGTACTGATTCGCTGGGACACCACCTGCATAAGGTCAAAGAGAGGAGCCACTGAGCTAGTATTGCATGCTCTCGCCCAGCACAGTATGGAACGGCATTTACACAGAAAGGCCCGGGTAAAAAAAAGGCAATGAGAGAACCAAGATGGCGGCATGAGGTATATACCTAAATGCGCAGCCTCCACAACTACATTATAAAAATACAGCTATACAGATAAACGGCCATCCTCCAGAACCAAGGGAGGGAAGCTTTACAACTAGAAGGCAAGAGAAGGAGTGCTTGGAGACTGAGTGGAAGCTCCCGGCACCAAAACAGAGGTACTGACATGCTGAACGGAGGCGGCGCCTGGGTCCACAGCTTGGAAGGAGATTATAAACTCCAGGGTCGCACTGAATGCAATGCGGGCTGTAGGCCAACGGGGTGGAAGACCAGTGCTGTTCGCAGCGATCACTGACGCAGAGACTCAGGGTCAAGGTGCCAAATCCAGGAAAAGCCACGGAGTCAGCAGAGGGGCAGCCATTGTGGGTTGCTCCACCCCGGTGATTCTGAGACCCCCCCCCCACCCCACCTACAACCCCGCCCAAGCTGTGTGCCTGCTGGCCTTCAGCATAACCTAAGGGTCTGCAGCTGGGACAGAACTCCAAAAGATCTAAACCCCAAACAACGAGGAGAAAGGCCTGCAGGTCATTTCCTCCCAGTGATACCTCCCAGTGATAACTACAACAAGACTGTGCACCCAGCCTTCAAAGGCGTACAACAATAGCGTCCACCCCAGGTGATTGGGGAGGCTGAATCACTGGGCCCTATAGGACACCTAGCAAAGAAAGTCACCCTATCAATGAGCAGCCAAAATGTGGAGACAAAGAAACAGAGCACAAATGACAGAAATGGAGGAATGCAAACAACTGGATATAGGGTTCAAAACCACGGTTATCAGGTTTTTCAAGAATTTTCTAGAAACCGCTGATAAATTTGAAAAGGACCAGCTAGAAATTAAGCATACACTGACTGAAATAAAGGATAATATACAGAGATCCAACAGCAGACGAGAGGATCGCAAGAATCAAGTCAAAGATATGAAATATGAAGAAGCAAAACCCACCCAGCCAGAAAAGCCAAAAGAAAAAAGAATCAAAAAATATGAAGATAGTGTAAGGAGTCTCTGGGACAATTTCAAGTGTACCAACATCAGAATTATAGGGATGCCAGAAGAGAGAGAGCAAGATATTGAAAACCTATTTGAAGAAATAATGACAGAAAACTTCCCCCACCGGTGAAAGAAATAGACTTCCAAGTCCAGGAAGCACAGAGAATCCCAAACAAAAGGAACTCAAGAAGGACCACACCAAGACACATCATAATTAAAATGCCAAGAGCAAAAGACAAGGAGAGAATCTTAAAAGCTGCAAGAGAAAAGCAGCTACTTATCTACAAGGGAGCACCCATATGACTGTCAGCTGATTTCTCAACAGAAACTTTGCAGGCCAGAAGGGAGTGGCAAGAAATATTCAAAGTGATGAACAGCAAGAACCTACAACCAAAATTACTTTACCCAGCAAAGCTATCATTCAGAATTAAAGGTCGGATAAAGAGCTTCACAGACAAAAAAAAACTAAAGGAGTTCACCACCACCCAACCAGTATTATATGAAATGCTGAAAGGTATCCTTTGAGAATAGGATGAAGAAAAAGTAAAGATAAAAACTATGAACAACAAATACATATCTATCAACAAGTGAATCTAAAAATCAAGTGAATAAAAAATCTGATGAACAGAATAAACTGGTGAATAGAATAGAATCAGAGGCATAGAAAGGGAGTGGACTGACAATTTCGGGGATAAAGGGTGTTGGGGGTGTAGGAAGAGACTGGGCAATAATCGTACACCTGCGGATGAGGACACCAGTTGGGGGGTGGTAAGGACAGAGGGTGGGATGGGAACTGGGAGGAGGGGAGCTATGGGGGAAAAAAGAGGAACAACTGTAATAATCTGAACAATAAAGATTAAAAAAATAAAAATCGAAGAGAAAAAAAAGGCAATGAGATCTAATCATTCATTTATAAAAACGAGCTAATATTTACTTTTTCTAAAGCCATAAGCTGTTAGGAATACACAAAGGCATACTGTAAAGTGTCTATAAGCAAAAGATTAAAAAATATAAATCATAAAGATGGAAAAGTAACATTTCATGGAAGAAATAAAGTTAAGATGATTCAAACTAACGACGAAACTTTGGGAGGTAGTGACACGAACTGTGCTACTTACTAGTACAGTTTATACATCTGCACTAGTGAAGATAAAATTAAATAACGAAGCACATAGCATACTTCTTAGCATTCAAAAGATGCTCAAAAAATATTAACTTTTCTGGGCAAAAGAATGCAACAGCTACTAAAAATTGAAACTGGATTTATACCGAGCAGATTTTATTACACAATATAAGTACAGAAAATCCAATAAAACAAAATGAGGTTTATATTTCTACAATAGTTCACTAATAAAACATGGGTTCTGAAAAATGGGTCTAAAAGAACAACAAATAAAACATGACTAGAGAAGTCATTCATGTTTTGATGTTAGGTCATTATATTGAAACAACCCTTTATGCGATTATTTAGTTCCACAAAGAAAAATGTATTAAAATTCTGCAAACAGGAGGATTTAGAAATTGCAATACAACTTTAGAGCACTTGTCATTACAGGCTAAAAAAGTAGAAATTATGCTGAAAAGCTAATTATCCTCAGCATACAGGAATAACGGTTTGTGGCAGGATCACAGGTCGTGTCCCATCATAAGTTCAAATCTGAAGTGGTTCATCGAAGCTGTGCTAAATGTAAACAGACCAAGGAAACTAGGCTACCAGGTAGGGAATAACTCTATCCATCACCAACTACCACGGTCCACAGAAAGTTATTTGAGTCTCATTCCTTCAAAGCATAAAAGGTAAATGCACCTTAAAATACTTTAGGAAGCATTTTGTACTATCCAAATATAAATAAGTTAAAGATCTGACAATAATTCCTTTATTTCATTCATTATATACTCAAAAAAGGCCTAGAATAAAATGTGTACTAGTAAGAGTTATAATTTACTCTCTTGGGATTAAGTTTAGTTTCAAAATACATTTCTATTGGGCTTCTACATTCTTATCGCCACATCAGGACATTTGACAGCTATCACCTTGGATGCTTGCCGCTGCCATCTCTGGTACTCAGCCAAAGTCTCAAAGCTGACGTGATAGGTCTGAGCCTGGGCTCCAGCTGAGCTGAATGCAAGGGAGTACTGCCTTCGCTTCACTTCTTCTACCTGAAGAAGAGGAGGAGAGAAAACCAGAATCCATTTTTTTAAAAATCCAGGTCAAAAAGCAAAGGATAATAAGAAGACACGTAATAACTCAATTTTTTAAAATAGGCAAAGGATCTGAATACACATTTCTCGAAAAACTATAAACGGCCAATACACACGTGAAATGATGTCATTAGTTATTAGATAAACACAAATCAAAACCACAAGATACAATGGCACACCCACTGGAATGGCTGAACTAAAACTGACAGGTAGTAAGTACTGGGTAACAAGTACAGCAAGGTTGTGGAGACACTGGAATCATCATACACTGAGGGTAAGAATATAAAATGGCTCAGCTACTTTGGGAAACAATGTGGTAGTTCCTCAAAAGATTAAACAGAGCAAGTATATAACCCAGCAATTGCACTTTCAAGTACAGACCCAAGAGAACTGAAAACATACATCCATACAAAAACTTATAACTATATCAGTATTACTCATAAAAGTGGAAACAACCTAGATGTCCAATAGGTAAAAGTATAAAATGTGGTCTAGCCAGGTGGCCCTCCTGGACATGTTCTAAGAGAATCCACCCACTCAACCAACGACTCTCTCTCTCTCTCTCTCAACCCATCTGAGTCCAAACTGATAAATGCAAGGAGTACACAATGATCCCAATGCATGAGCTATCACCAAAGCAGTCAGATAGCCTATCTCTTATCCTCAGGACGTCCTGGCCAGAAGTTAGGACACCAGTCCATTGTGCCCCCTTGACTGCAGGAGACCTGCATCAAGCGCTCTCGCGTCGTGCTGAAACCTCTCGCCAAGCTTGAGGAAAGAGGCAAACTCCCGTTCCCATTTGGGATGGCAGTAGGGATTCACAGCACAACAGCTTTCTTCAAAGAAAAATTTCCAAGTCCAAAAGCCCAACCTACAGAGCTTTGATGAGGATGAAGTCTTTTTATAGTAACTACATTTACATCGTTGTCGGACATCTAGCTTTGGTATATCATAGCTACTAAATCTTAGTGAGTCTGCAGGAAATTTCCGAGTGATACTCATAAATCATTAGATTTCTGGTACCAAGTAAAGGCTGAATCAAGTGCAGAAACATAAAATAGTTTCAGCAAAAAAGAACTATATTAACATATCCAATAAAATTAAATAATATTTATAACTTTCTATTGTGAGGCTTACAACATGAACATTTTTCTTAGTAATAGAACACTGCAGTTGAATGAGTCTGTGTCAAAATAAAGAATCTTACTGAAATGAAGAACACATATTGACTGTTTTACAATAATTTTCCCTTTTAAATATTCATTATGAGATGTTGACACAGAAAAATATAGTCATACAATGTCTAATACTGAGAAAGGTTTGTAAATCTCCCACTAGAAGTTAATTTGTCAGCCTTGGCCTATGTGTCTTGAGTGGTTAGAGGACAGCCCACGCATGGAAGGGTTGTGGGTTCAATTCCTGGTCAAGGGCTCATGCCTGGGTTGCAAGTTTGATACTCGGCCCATCAGAGCGCGTGCAGGAGGCAACTAATCAATGTGTCTCTCTCACACGGATGTTTCTCTCTCTCCCTTGACTCTCATAAGATAACTCAGCGGGCTATAAAACACAGGTTGGCATTTATTTTCTTTCAGCAACTGTGTAGTCTTCTAGCACATACTCTGATGAAAAGAAGACTGTTGTTGGCCTGTCAATTTTTTGAGGTAATCTTTTTCTCTCTGGAAGCTTTTATTATTTGCTCTTTGTCCTTCATGTTCTGCAATGTGTCTAAGTGTAGATTTATTTTTATTTATCCTACTTGGTACACTATATATTTTTTATCTGAACACTCAAGTTTGTCTTTACTTCCAGAAAAATTTCAATCATTATTTCATCCATTATTGCTTTTCCATTCTCCTCTA
>PVJC01006464.1:0-20347 GCA_004026665.1 Murina feae
CTGCGGCGGGGGGTGGAGGGTGGGGAGGGAGAGGGAGGGGGGGGAACCACTGGTGCTTCTCAGCTCAGGTGTCACTGGCCACCGGCCTCAGTTCCTGGGAAGTCCCAGGCTGGCTCCCTGGCTGCTCAGTCACATGCCCATCACTGAGGCCAGCAGTTCCCTGTGCTCCTGGCCGGCCCCAGGACTGGCTGTGCCCATAGCCCTGGCCCCCCTGAGCCAACACTGTCCCAGATCTCAGAGGGGCTCCCAGCAGGCGGCCCCGGCACCCTCAGGGCCTTGGCAGAGCCCAGTGCCCAGGGTCAGGGTCAGGGTCATGGCGGGTGGAGGCTGTCCCGGGCAGCCACAGTCCCCGCTGTGCACTCGGCGAGTGAGTGTCCCTTTACCCCTCGGACCTGCTGCACCCACACCAGAGGTGGAGGAGGCTGGCTTTAGCGGCTGTGACCGCACAGGCAGCAGAGCTGTGACCCCTCCTTGGCCCTGGGGTGGAGTCAGGTGACCGACATGGCCTGCCTGGGCTGGACCCTGCTCAGGCCCCAGCTCGCCTCTGCAGGCTCCTCTCCTGGGGCGTGGGGGTGGGGGGACTGTGCTGTCTGCGAGCCCCGGGGGTCACTCTGGCCTGATGAGCGCTGACCTGGCCTGGACTCCGCTGCCTCACTGACCGTTGGGACGGGGAGAAAGGACCACCCAGGTGCACTCGCGTCCCCAAGCGCCACCTGACACTGGAAGGAAGTTCTGTTTTGTTCCAAACAGAACCCAGAGCCGCTCACAGGAAGAGAAGTCAGTGGCCGCAAAGTCACAGCCCAGTCAGGGTTGAGGCTCGGGCAGCCGTGTCAGGGCAGCCCGGCAGGGTGCCCGCTGTCAAGCTCTCCACACCCTCACCGTCCAGCCTGGCACAGGCAGCTGGAACCCGGACCCAGCCCACCAGCCGCCCTGCAGGGCGAAGGCCGCAATGGCGGGGGGGGGGGGGGGGGGGGGGGGGGGGGGGGGGGGGGGGGGGGGCAGTGGAGCTTGGGAGCAAATGGTGCACTGAGTCACCCGGAAGGGGCCTGGGGGCTGAGGGCGGGGGGAACACCTGGAATCCAGGCTGAGAAGATTCCCCAAAAGGGCAGGCTGCTGGTCAAGAACGTGCTGGCCCTGCCCTGGCCGGCAGCTCAGTGGTTAGACCATCAGCCTTCGCACTGGAGGGTCTCAGTTTGATTCCTGGTCAACAGCACATGCCTGGGTTGCAGAAATCAATGGAAAAAATATCCTCACTCATTGGGTGAGGATGAGTAAGGAAAAGAACACGGGGCGAGGCCTGTCTGACCCCACGGGGCGAGGCCTGTCTGACCCCACGGGGCAAGGCCTGTGCTGACCCCACGGGGCAAGGCTTGTGCTGACCCCACGGGGCGAGGCCTGTCACTGGAGGTGGAGGAACCCAGGCTGGGGCCAGGGCCCTCCCTGCAGGTTTGAGCACAAGGGCAGGGCGTTCCTGGGAGGAAGGTGGCAGCTCCGGCAGGTGGCCTCGCAGGGCTTAGCCGCCTCCTCGGAACAGGCCCCACAAAGTGCCCCCTGGGTCCCCGGGACTCGCTGGACCACAGGACCTGCCGTCAGTGGGCAGACCCCGGAGGGAGGAGGCACCATCGTCCCCGGGACCTGAGGTCACGGAGCACCGAGCAGCGTCGGAAGGAGCAGCAGCCTCCGGGCTCAGGCGGGCTGGTCTGCCAGCGGCCCGTGTGCTCGGCTCCCAGGAACCAGGCAGGTGGAGAGCCACGGGTCTTCCCTGCAGCCAGGAGGCCGCGCCCGGGGCCGAGCAGCAGTCACAGAAGAAGCTCTGCGCTCCATCTGTGCCGGGGCCGCCCAGGCAGCCGCCCCTCAGATGGTACTGCCAGAGGCCCCCACCCTGGGCCAAATCTAATATAAAAAAAGAGAAACATGCAAATTGACTGTTATCACCAGCCAATCAGAGCAGCTGTATGCAAATTAACCCAGCCAAGATGGAGGCCAACAGCCATGGAGCTAGAGCAAACCAAAGGCTTCTGTTGCAACTGCCTGCCTAGGCTGACTGAGCCTCTGCTCACAGCCACGCCCACCAGCCAATCAGAGCGGCTGTATGCAAATTAACCCAGCCAAGATGGAGGCTGGCAGGGCAGCTCTGCACTGGGAGCCTCCACGGCTGGCCGGCATAGCTGTGCCAGGTGTGTCAGCTCAGTGGGAGGGGAGTTCTGGCCTGGGGCCTCCTCGGGGCATCCAGGAGCAGCTGTCCTGGGTCTGCTGCCTGGCTCCGCCCCCGGGAGCCTCCGAGGAGTATCCAGGAGCGCCTGTCCCGGGTCCACTGCCTGGCTCCACCCCCTGGGGGCCTCCCCGGGGCATGCAGGAGCACGGGGCCTCCGCAGGGTGTGCAGGAGCAGCCGTCCTGGGTCTGCTGCCTGGCTTTGCCCCCCGGGGGCCTCTGTGGGACATCCAGGAGCAGCCGTCCTGGGTCCACTGCCTGGCTCTGCCCCAGGGGCCTCCTCGGGGGCATGCGGGAGCACCCGTCCAGGGTCCGCTACCTTCATCCACCCCCCAGGGGCCTCCACAGGGCGTGCGGGAGAGTCTCCTGCACAGTGCGGAGAATCCGAAGCCAGTTCGCTGCCCGGCTCCACCTCAGGTGTGTTTGCTCAGCAGCAGGGCCCCACTGAGGGATTCTGCACCAGCGTCTGCCCCTGGCTTGCCACCCAACTCTGTGCCAGGTGTGTCCCCTCAGCAGTGGGGGCCCACCAGGCGTGTGTGATCTTGGGCCCTCCGGTGGGAAACGTCCAGGCCTGCACTCACCAGCCTTCCCACCCCCCAGTGCACGAACCCTGAAGGGGCTGTGGGCAGCCTGAAAATGGCCCTCAGCCCCTCACCCAGGCTGGCCAGGCATGCCAGCAGGTGGACATCCCCCCCGAGGTGTCCCAGACTGCAAGAGGACACAGGCCGGGCTGAGGGACCCCCACCCCCCGAGTGCACAAATTTTTGTGCACCGGGCCCCTAGTATATATATATTTTTATTGATTTCAGAGAGAGAGGGAATGAGAGATAGAAAGACTGAGAATCATTAACCTGCTGCCTCATGCACACCCCCTGCTGGGGATGGAGCCTGAAACCCAGGCCTGTGCCCTGACCAGGAATTGAACTGTGACCTCCTGGTTCATAGGTCGATGCTCAACCACTGAGCCACCCGGCTGGGCCGGACTGAGCTTTGCTGGTGGAACTCCCCGAGTGCAGGCCTCCTTGGGGCCTCTCCCTGGAGCCTCGTCCTCTGCTTTGGGCCGTTAATGAAAAGGCAGGAAGAAGCGAGACTCACAGGCCCAGCTGGTGCCGGGGTGGATGGCTGCAGGGAAGGACCCAGGCCTAGTCCCCAGGGCACAGCTGACTCCTGGGGCTGGTCATTGGCCTGGACCAGCCACGCACCTGCAGAGCCCCACGCAGGTGCCACAGGCCTCTGTGGGCTTCTGGCCCTGGGCAGGGCTCCTAGGACTGTCCGGCTGGACCTGGCCCGGCCAAGGTGCAGTCTGTGCGTCCACAGCGCCCTCTGCTGGGGGCAGGGGGCAGTGTGGGCCCCACTGCCCAGCAGGAAAGCAGAGGCCAGCCAGAGCTTTCTAGGAGCTGCTCAGCAGACATGCAATCCAGCAGGTGAAGGCAACGTCAGCGACAGGCACTTGTCATCCGTATGAAACGCTACCAACAACGCGTCACACTCTGCGGTCCCACTATGCGCCCTTGTGTGCGCCATGCCCTACCTGTGTGAATGTGAACTGGCTGCACTCGGGCTCAGCAGCCCCCGCAGCCCGTGGCCCCGAGTGGACAGCGGCGGGGAGGACTGTCTCCCCCACCCCCGTGATGAAGAGGGCGGGACAGAAGGAGCGGGAGGCTGGCCAGGTGGGGCCCATGCCCAGCCCTCCCCGCTCTCACCTGTCACCCAACCTGCCGGGCGAGACGCACCCACTCAAATCCGCCCTGAGACTGGGACCCGGTACCAAAGCCACAGTCTGCTGGGAAGGCCTCAGAGGACCCAGCAGGGCGCCCCCACGTGGTGAGAACAGGAATCGCGGGGGAGGCGCTCACCTGAACTTCCCGGTCCGCACCTGCAGCGCTCGCATCCCGCACCTCTGCGCCCCGCCAACGTCGCCCACAATGTCGTCTCCGACCATGACGGCCTGTCACACAGAAGCCACATCGGAGGTTTCAGTCCTTGTTTGACACCATGAACTGCTTGCTTTGATGCGTAAAGCCACCGTCAGAGTCCGGCTGGTATGGCTCAGTGGTTGAGTGCTGACCTATGAACCAGAAGGTCATGGTTCAATTCCCGGTCAGGGCACATCCCCAGGGTGGGGCGTGCAGGCGGCAGCCGGTCCGTGATGCTCTCTCATCAGTCATGTTTGTCTCCCTCTCTCTTCCTCCCCCTTCCAAGGACCCCGGTGGGCATGGCCCAGACCGTGACACCAGGACCTGGGCCTGGGAGGGAGGACTCTGGTGGAGGAGCCACAGCTGGAATTCTGCCGGATGGTCCGATGCCTAGCCCGGCAGGTCTCGCACCTGGCAGGCCCCGCACCCAGCAGGCCTGGGTGCGGGGCCTGCCGGGTGCGGGGCCTGTTGGGTGGGGGACCTGCCGGGTGCAGGGCCTGTTGAGTGGGGGACCTGCCGGGTGCAGCCGTGGGCAGCGATGTCTGTCTGGACAGTGTGCAGCCCGAATAGCAAGCGCGGGGCCCTGGGGATTTCACAGCTTCCCTCGCGGTGAAGGGCAATCATCGCACGCGGAGCAGCAATTACTGGCCAATCGCTGAGGATTTAGAAAACTGTTGGTGAGAAGATAGAGGTCAGGAGGTGCACCCTCGGGGGAAATAAAGCCGCACCTGTCAGTGCGGGAGGGAGGACACGACCGCGGAGCCCTCTGCGCTGGGACCAGGAGCTTGGGGCAGCGGGAGCCACAGCCCAGCAGCAGCCTTTCTGGTTTGGGTTCAAAAAGCAGGTTCCCTCGTCCTTCCTGTGTGCACCGCCCGCCCTGGGGCCTCTGCCCTCCTCGCGGCAGGTGGCCTCAGTGCTGCCGAGCTTAGCCTCGCCCCACGCGCGCCTGGTTCCCAGGAGGAGCTCTTCCCCCTCCCACGGCGGCAAACAGCCACTGGACGAGCCTGGGAGGAACCGGGCCCCTCCACCCCAGCGATGGCTCAGCGCTGCACCCCACGGCGCCTGCTCTAGAGTGAGGGCCAGCGCTGTCCGGGGGCCTCCCTGCAGGCGGGGAGGGAGGGCCACCTCTTCTCAAATGGAAACGAGCAGCGGAAAGACAATGTTCCTCAGCCTTCGCAGGCTTCTCCCCCAAACCCACACGTTCTGGAAGCCGCTGTCTGTCTGCGAGAACCGGGGACAGCGCACCCCCGGGGAGGGGGCGGGGACAGGCACCTGGTCCCCTGCTCATCGCAGAGGGATCCTGGGTTCAATGCTAGACTTTCTGTGACTCCCCCAAGGCTGACGTTCCCGCTGGGGGGTGTTTTGCTCCCGGGGACCTTGGCAATGTCTGGAGACACCTGCGGGTTCATGACTGGGCATCTTGCGGGCCCAGGACCCCCGCCTCAGAGGGGCTCAGAGCCCGCGCTCCCCTCAGCATGGAGGTGACGGGGCCGGAGGAATGACTTCATGACACGGACAGTCACATGACACTGATGTGCCTCCTCGGTTTAAGGGAGGGTGTGCGTCCCATCTCCTCCGTCACCTGGGCGGAGGGTGTTAGGGAATCAACTCATTATCGTGATGAAGGCAGCTGGAAGGAAACGGGCATCATCGGAGGTTTCCTCTGCACGAACGGGCCTGAGGCCACAATTGTAGGTGCCACGCTTTCCCGTAGAGAAGCAACCACAGAGAGGAGGAGGGAAGGAGGACGGGACCCAGATGTCACTCTGCAGCCCTGAGGGGTGCGTGGAGTTCGGCTCTGACCTCAGCAGCTGCTGACGCCTCACAAAGGGACCGCTGGGCGCCCCGTGCCACCCCCAAAGAGAGCAGACCAGGCGTCGAAACCCCGCAACACCCGGAAAACAGGGCCGAGGGCGCGGGGGAGGACTCCGCCGAGGGTGTCGGCACGCCAGCTTCTCTCCACAACCTCAGGAGGGAAACGCAGGAAGTGACAGATTTAAAAAGCACTTGAGGATCACGCTGACCAGCCCAAGCCAGTGTGGCTCAGTGGACAGAGCGCTGTGCCTGGGGCCTGTGGACCGAAGGGTCCTGGGTTCAATTCCAGTCAAGGGCACGCATCTCAGTTGCAGGCTAGACCTCGGGCCCAGGTCAGGGTGCATGCGGGAGGCAACCCATTGATGCGCCTCTTTCACATGAGCTGTCTCTCTCTCTGTCTCTCCCCCTCCCTTCCACTCTTCATAAATCAATGAAAAAGTATCCTCGGGTGAGGATCAGGGAAAGAGAATCACACTGACCAATCACAACGCAAGGACCTCCTGTGACCCCTGATTTAGACAACCTGTAAGCAACACAGTCCTCAGCCCGTCGGGGAGACGGGAAGCTGGTGGGTATCTGATGGCGTTCAGGAAGCGTCGTCAGCAGCATCAGAGGTGGCAATGGCATTATCTGCGTTTCTATAAAAAGAATTCCTGCCTTTTGGAGGCATGGAAATATTTACAGATGAAGTGACACGATTTCCAGAATTTGATTCAAATTAATGTCAGGGGGAGGAGAGGGCGGGGACAGATGAACCCCGTGGCTGTTCACCTTGAAAGGGGTCTGACAGCCAAACACAGGACAAGCTGAGCGACAGACTCCGTGACGGGAGAAACGGCTTGTCACCCGTGAAATACAAACTATCCCGAGTCCGCGTGGGAACAAATAAGTAGATGGGAGAGAGGAAGGCCCTTCCTTACAGGGGGGCCCAGTTACTCCCTAGAGTCGGAGCGCGTCGCCGTCCGGTGAGAGGGTCCGTGGATGCTCACGTCAGGTGGGAGGGGAACGAGAGCAGGAGGCTATTTAGTGTCAGCACTTTCCCACAAGATACCGATGAGTTACAAAGGGACACACAGTAGCCATTTGGTGGAGAACCTGGCGACACCACCTCCAGGGAGGGCCGAAGAGAACATCACCAATAACGGGGCAGGGCCACCCCCCACCTCCCGACGGGATGTCCCAGAAGGCACTGCTTCTGCAAGATTCCTGCCAAACACGCGTAGCCTAAATCACAAGGAGACATCAGGACACACCAGACGGAGGGACAGTCTACACCAAGCATGTCAAACTCGCTGCGAGTTTACACAGGACCTGGCCAGTGCGACTCGAAAATGCCCAGCCGCCCAGCCAGTGCGGCTCCGTGGCCGAGTGTCGCCCTAGGAACCAGGAGGTCACGGTTCGATTCCGGTCAGGGCACAGGCCCGGGTTGTGGGCTTGATTCCCAGTGTGGGGTGTGCAGGAGGCAGCCGGTCCATGATTCTCTCTCATCATTGATGTTTCTCTCTCTCTCCTTCTCCATCTCCCCTCCACTCTCTAAAAATCAATAAAAACATTAAAAAAAAAAAGCTATTGGTGGGACGGCTGACAGCGGCTGCAAAGGCCTCTGGGTAACTAGCCGGCGTGAGTCAGTGCGCATGCCAATTGCTCTACGACCGACCGTCCTGCAGGACGTCAGCGCGGGGAGTTGGTCTCAGGCGTGTGGGCGCTCCTCGCACTGCTTTTGCAACTGCCTTGTAAACGTGAAACTATTGCACAACGGACAGCTGAAACGGATTTAAAGAGTGCTCTAGAAGTTGGTCATGACTGGGGCTCCGTGATGGGACACGCGATTCTCTATTCGCACCAACAGCTGGAACGACTCGTGATGGAAGCTGATTTAAAAGACGAAAGCGACATGCAAGGAAGGCACAGACCTTGGTGGGAGCTGATGCAAAAGCAAATCGGCGTAAGAGCCCTCTCTGCGCCATCAGGGACTCGGTATGGGTCGGGGATCGGGGCTTGGGGCGCTGCTCAGTGGGCGGGCGCTGGCCTAGGACCCAGGAGGTCGCGGTTCTGTTCCTGGTCGGGGCACATGCCTGGGTTGTGGGCCCGAGGCAGCTGATCAATGATTCTCTCTCATCATTGGTGTTTCTCTCTCCCCATCCCTTCATCTCTGAAATCAATAAAAAAAAATATATTTTAAAAAGTGGATTGACGTTAGAGAATACTAAGGATTTACTATTGATTCGTGGGGTAGATTTTTGCTTCCTTGTGATAAAGTGCGCGTCAGGTTCACCGATGTAGCCATTTCAAAGTTTCCCATCAGCGGCGTTAAGCGCAGTCGCCAAGTTCTCCGACCCTCATCGCCACCATCTAGTTCCCGACGTTCTCATCGCCCCAGCAGGGGGCGCCCCCAGCCCCGCACTCCCAGCCCCGACCTGTTTGATGTTGCTGTGGACCTGACTACTCGGGACGCTTCATACAACTATCACGTAACATATCAAAGGGGCCTTGGGGACGGGCTTCCTTCACTCGCATGTTCCCACCCACAATGCAGCGCTTCCTGCATCGCAGTCCTCTCGCAGCTGGAATGCCCGTGGGAGCCTGCCACGCGCCGTGGGGCCGTTCGCCGCCGATGGACACGCACGCTGCTTCTGCCGTCTGCTCTCGTGAATCGTGCTGCTAGGAAGGGTCACGCGTGCCTTTCGTTGGAACATGTTTTCAGTCCCCGAGACGCTGAGGAACTGTCCCGGGCCGCCCCGTCTCACATGCCCACTGGCTTCCTACAGGGGGAGCCCTTGCTTGCTCATTTGGATTCGCGTGGCCAGACAGGCAGTGTGAGGGCCTCTCTTTGGTCCTGAGGCTGCACCTTCCTGTGTCTCTGGGCCACTGCTGGGTGTTTTACAACATGGCACAGTTGTGTCTGAAATGTTCTTTTGAAAGGAATACTGGACGAGGAAAGGACACAACAACAGTAAGGCTGGGTTCGCTTTAAAAACAAGAGTGGGCCCGTCCGGGGTGGCTCAGCGATGGAGCGTCGACCTGTGAGCCAGGAGGTCGGGGTTCGATGCCAGGTCGGGGCACAGGCCGGGCTGTGGGCTCCCTCCCCAGTGGGGGGCGTGCAGGAGGCAGCTGACCCAGGATTCTCTCTCCTCATTGATGTTTCTCTCTCTCTTTCCCTCTCCCTTCCTCTCTGACATCAATAAAAATATATTTAAAAAACAAACAATAAATAAAACAAAACACCCAGTGGGCCTCCTTTACTGCCTTTTCCCTGTTTCCAGCCAAATCAGCTCTCATGGTGGAGGGTCCGCACGTGGCTGCCTGAGTCCCCAAGTCCCCAGGCGGCCGTGTGAGGTCCCCTCCCGACACAGCTGCCTCCACGCGCACCGCACCCACAGGCAGCCTACCTGGTGGGCCTCCACACCCAGCTCCCGCAGAGCCGACCTGAAGAACTCCGGAGAGGGCTTGCCCACCACCTCGGCCTCGACGCCGCAGGCGTACTGCAGAGAGAGGGCACGTGTGGGCATGGGGCGAGGCAACAGGAGCCCGACTGCAGCGAAGGCCTCCCTCCGGGAACTAGGGGCGACAGCCCCAAATGTGCGCCCACCTGTGGGCCAGGGGCCTCGGGGCAGGACACGTGAGCCCGAGACACGCCTCCTCGGCTGCCTGGGATGCTCAGAGCTGCACCTCCTCAAACCCCGCGTGTGGGGAAGGTGGCAGAGGTGGCAGTCTCGGGCGTCACATGGGCACCTGACAGCGTCCTCACCCCTATTCCTGTTTGTCCCCCTCCCTCGCCCACCTGCTGGTCATGGCTCCCCCAGGACACGTCCAGGGTTCCACGTCCCGTCTGTCCCACCCCTCACGGGTGGGTGCAGGCAGGCAGGGCTGGTGTCCCAGGGTGGACGGCGGTGAGGGGAGCTGGCCGGGGCCAGGTGTTGGTGAGAGGATGCTGGGAGCCCCGCCAGGGCCTGGCCTTAGTGGGGGGAGGCGGGAAGAGTTCATTCAGGACCCGTTAGGCTGCAGGTGCCCAGGGTGGGGAGCGAGCATGGTCCACACAGACAGAGCCAGGAAGGGGGCGGCGAAGGGCATTGCTGGGAGGGCCAGCGGGCAGCACAGGGCTGGAGAGAGGGCAGGAGCAGGTGGGGCGGGGCAGGGGCAGGGGCAGCCCCCCTAGGGGGACCACTGAGCACGCCCCCTGCTCCAGGAAGCCTGGAGCGTGAGGAGGGCTCCGGGCAGGTACCTCGAGCGCCTTCACGTAGCCGCCCACGTCCAGCATCAGGCCCGAGGTCTCCTTGTAGTAGCGCCTGGGAGGAGAGGGGACAGGTGAGAAATGCCATCCTGTCCGGAGGGCCAGTGGGTGAGGGTCCGTGCAGCTGCCAAGCTGAGCGTGGACCGTGGTGGTCACTACCCAGGCCAGCAGCCCTCGGTCAGAGTGGCCCCGCTGCCAGCCTTGGGGGGGCTCTGCCACGGTGATTGACGGGGACCCGCAGGGCAGATGGGCCCAGCTGCCGACACAGAGGAAGACAGGGGACCTGAGCATGCGGCGAGCCCCCAATTGCTAATGATTAACCCTAATTGCTGCCCGAAGGAGAAAACGCCCTCAGCTCCCGGCGCAGCCGCCTGTCCCGTGAGCCAGAGGTCAGGAGGCGTGCGGGGTCCGTGGGTGCCAGATGCTTTGAGGAAAAGACAATGGGGGACCCCCTCACCAGCTCTCCTTCCCCTTCCCAACGCTCCTCAAAACTGGAAGACATTAAACCGAACAGGGGCAAGAGCTGGGAGGCATGGGGCCTGACGTTCAAAGCCTCTCTCCACTTCCTCCTAACTGTGGGACCTTGGGTTGCTTAAGCCCTCTGGGTCTCAGTTTCCTAATCTGTAAAATGGGCTAAAAAACACGCCAGTACCTACTTTATAGGTGAACAAAATAAGGCATGCCAAGTTCTCACCGAAAGCCTCCTGCAGAAGCTACTGGAAGAAGCCTAGAGGATGTCACTGCCAACCACTGGCCTCCCAGACTGAGGAGGAGCAGCAGGGGACGAGGAGGAGCCGGGAGGAAGGGTGGGTGGGCTGGAACCTGTCCCGTGACTGTTTTCCGAGCATGTGCCCTGGCTGGGAGCTGAACGTGGCCTCCCGGTTCCTAGGTCACTGCTCAGCCATGGGCCACGCTGGCCGGGCTCCTGTGCCTGTCTGACAAGGGGGAGCGGAGCCGGCTCCCGGCAGCTGCCCTGCTGTGCCCTCCCGCAGCCCAGGACCAGCTGGCCCTCGCTCTGCCCCGCCCGCAGCCAAACCCTGGGTCTTCACGAGGACTAGCCCCCCGCCAGGGAGCAGGGTTCTCAGCTCATTCGCTAAAGCCACGAGGTTCCTCCTGAATGACAGGCCTCCATGGCTTCCGTGTGCCCCCCAGGCCTCCGTGTGCACCCTGTGTGCACCCCAGGCCTCTCCGTCAGGGCTGCGGACCAGGGGGACACTGCACATGTTCGGGAGGGTGCCTGGCAGCCAGAGGGAACTGCCACCTGCTCAGAGTCAGGGCCTGCAAGTGCTCCCCCTTTTAAAGGGTGACCCCACAACACAGGCTTAGGGGTCCATAACTGCATTTGTCTTAAGCCTGGGATGTGAACGTGACTCTGCCTTATTCACCCTTTAGAAAGCCCCCTCTTCCTCCTTCCATGTCGACCACAGAAGGCTCGGGGACATTCTCTGAGCCGGGTCAGGGGAAGAGGGAGCGCTGGGTGCTGGGCCCGCGATCCCTGGGGCAGTGGAAGCTCCGTTCCTCGTTCCTCGTCCCCAGAGGTCTAGGACAGGGCCCCCTCACAGCCCTGAAAGACTCGGGGACACTCCCAGCCCCGCCCTGCCCCCCGCCCGTCCTCCCTCCCCCCGGGACTCCTGGTCTGTGGGGAAGCAGACAAGTCCACCAACAACATTAAAGGGCAGGAAAGAAAGGGCAGCGATGAGGGGCCCGCGGGCTTTGGGCGCCGAGGAGGCCGGCATGCTGGGGACAGGGACACAGGAGGGCGCCCCGAGGAGGAGAAGCAAAGCCGGGACCTGAACTAAGGGGGCATGGGAGCTCCAGGTGGGGCCTGTTGCATGGACCAGGGGCACCCGCTGAGGACGCCGAGGGCCTGGACCAGCACCCAGAGAGCCACCGCCTGGCTCCTGCCTGCCCCCGAGGACTGCAGTGGCTCACCCAGAAGCACAAGAAAAAGGACAGCACGCCTCCAGCGGCAACAGGCGCAGCCGTGCTGGAGCAGAGGCTTCTGGGGCCCGGTCCCGTGCCCCGGCCTGGTCGGGGGGCCACAGGCCGTGCTCCCCTTCGGGAAAACCTCCCCCGGCAGTCACACGACACAACTGCCATCTCACACCTCCACGTCCTTCTCCCAGAGTGACAGGACCCTGGACTTCCTTGTTTAAATTTAGTCCTGATGGGAGGAAAAACACGAAATTGCAGCTTAAAATACTCAAGTGAAACCTCGTCTTTTACACCTAAAACTATACACAATAATAGTGAGCCCGACTGGTCTGCTCAGTGGTTAGAGTGTTGCCCCGCAGAATGAAGGGTCACGGATTCGATCCCAGCCAAGGGCACGACCTCGGTTTCGGGGTCCCTCCCTGGCCCCGTCGGGGCGTGTGAGGGAGGCAGCCCATCAGTGTGTGTCTCTCACATCAGTGTCTCCTCCCCTCCTCCCTCCCTTCCACTCTCTCTAAACATCAGGGGGAGCGATGTCCTCGGGTGAGGACAACAATAACAGTAATAATACTGTTGACTGTGAACTGTCACTAAAAATAAAGTTGAAGTGGAAACCTCGTCTTTCTTACGGGCATTATTAGAGTCTAGAGAAAACAATGGCTGCAAATCAGACTCAGGAGCCCTGACGTCTCCTCCGTGACGGAGCCGGACTTGCTGCCGCCTCAGCGCTTCCCTTTACTGCGCATTCATTCAGGGAAGCAGGCCATCTGCTAGCTCCGAGCACAGGCAGCACAAGTACCTAACCTCGCTTCTAAGAAACACAAGAGCCCAGGCCCTGGCCCATTTGAGTCCATTGTTGAGCATCGACCTAGGAACCAGGAGGTCAGGGGTTTCAGGTCGATCCCCAGTGAGGACGTGCAGGAGGCAGCCGACCCATCATTGATGTTCCTCTCTCTCTCCCTCTCCTCTTCCTCTCTGATACCCGTAAAAACATACATTAACACATACTGTGTGTGTACTAGTGTGTACATATATATGCCCAGGTTAGTCCTCAAACACAGGAGACGGGAAGCATTTACTTGTGTTCCTGGAGAACACAGACCCTGCAGGCCAGGCTGGTCCGAGCGTGCAGCGCAGAGGTCACCGGGAGCTGGACGGGCGGGGAACTTGGAGGCGCGGCCCGAGGGGCCTCACGCTCTGCCCTCTGCCCTTCCCCGCAGCCAGCATGGCCTCCTGCACAACGATCGCCCGACCTTTCCCACCAGAGCCAGTACCCCCACCGTCAGCCGCGTGACAGAGGGATTACAGAGGCCGTTCCCGCTCCCCGTCCAGCAGGTGCCCCATGCCAATCACCCGTGTCCAGAGCAGGACGCTCGGCCCCGCGCCCGGGGGGATGGCCCTTCCCCCACCCCCGTGACCCACTCCGCGTGACAGCAGCTCTTCGGGGGCCCGAGGTGATTAAACAGATGGTAACACAAATGAGTTAAACAGTTTCTTAGCTACGGCGTCTCTAGCGATGAGTGAGGATGTGAGGGAGGCCCAGGACCCCGCCCGGACCGTCAGTGAGCTAAGCAGCCCAGGTTCTGTGGTTCACAGTGACCCCAACTGCAGGAGGTCGCAGGGTTGCAAAGGGAAAGAAGGAAGAAATGACGAGAAAAAGCAAGAAAAGGAAGGGAGGGACCTGGCTGGTTGCTCAGTGGTTAGAGTGTCGGCCCAAGCACCGAAGAGTCTTGGGTTCGATTCCCAGTCAAGGGCACGTACTTGTGTTGTGGGTTCAGTCCCCAGCCCGGTCGGAGTCCCTATGGGAGGCAACCAACCAATGTGCCTCTCTCACGTCAAGGTTCCTCTCTCTCTCTCCCTCCCCCTCCCTTCCGCTCTCTCTAAAAATCAACGGAGAAAAGATCCTCCCTCCTGGGGTGAAGATTAGAGAAAAGAAAAAGAAGAAAGAGGGGGAGAGAAGCACCCTCCCGCCTCCCGCCTCCTTCTCCCCGTGGCTCTCACTCCGACTTACCCCTTCCCCAGGGAGATGAGCACGGGGTCCGCCAGCCCCATGAGCACCTGGAAGGCCCTGTTCATGTTCCGGTAGGAGAAGTGTTCTCCCGCGTCCGCAATGACCACACAGTTTGGGTTGGACGTGTCGATGTGATCGAATTCCGAGCGAACTTCTGGAGAGAGAGGGGAGGGGTACAGTGCAGTGCCCCCCGCGCCCCTCCCTGTGCTGTGGCCCAGGGGAGAGGGAGGCTGACCCGCCCCACCCTGGAGGGGCACCCACAGGCCTACCGTCGTGGACCAGCAGGTGTGGCCGGAGGCCTCGCTCCTGGAGGAGGCGGCAGGCGGCGGGGGGCGGGGCGGTCACCTCGGCCTCGGAGATGTCGAAGCCCAGGCGGCGCAGCTCGCCCACCAGGCGCCCGCGGGACTTCTGCGACTCGTTGGTGCAGAACCTCACCTTCAGCCCCGAGCCCTTCAGCCTGGGGGGGACGGAGGGAACCGTCACCAGACGCGGGCAAGTGGCACAACCCGGGCAGGCTGCTTCCTGGGCCCTGAGGGGCCTTGACGGACCCCAGGGCTGAGGCTGGTGTTTCTGAGGGGAGCAGACCCTTCCCGGGCGACCGGACCACCCCCCACATCCCTCCTCTCGTCCTGAGGGGCACACCTGAGACCCCCCAAGGTCCCACCTGCCCTGCCCACACCTCCCTCTCCTCCTGGGACACCTTTCTGTGCCCGAGACACATCCCTTGCCACCTGCCTCCACACGCTGCCTCTCCACACCCCTCCCGCCTCGGAGACCCACGGACACCTCCCCCACCCCCAGCCCACCCGGCCCAGCTGGAGGTCAGTTCGTTTTTTTAAATATATTTTTATTGATTTCAAAGAGGGAGAAGGAGAGAAAGAGAAACATTAATAATTCGAGAGAATCATGGACTGGCTGCCTCCTGCACACCCTCAACTGGAGATGGAGCCCACAGCCCGGGCCTGTGCCCTGACCGGGCATCGAACCCGGGACCTCCTGGGTCATACACAGGCTGCCGCACAACCCCTGAACCACGCGGCCCGGCTGGAGGTCCCTGCTGGTCGTTGCCAGCGGCCTCCTTGTGCCTCCCCAACGCCTGGCACTCACCCTGCGCATCTGAGCTACAGACGCCCCATGGACTCTGGGTCCGTTTCCCCGAAAGGGCAGGGGCCCAGGACCAAGCGGAGGCCCTTGCTGAGGGGCCCGCTGAGGTGTCCCTGGTTGTCACCCATGTGCGCTGTGGCGTCAGGAAGGGTCTGCTCAGCCCTCAGCACCCAGGCCTCCTGCGGAGCTGGAGTACAGTGGCCCTGGCGTTGGTTGAGCGATTGGCTGATGCCAAGTCCAAACGACAGCCAGTGAGGGGATCTCCTGGCCACTCTGCCTACACTGCTGCCCTCCCAAGGGCCCTGCTCTGGGGGACAGAGGAGCCTCAGCGTGAAGGCACACCTGCCACGGTCCCGGGTTACACAGGTCTCAGCGAGAAGTTACACCTGCCACGGTCCCAGGTCATGCAGGCCTCAGCGTGAAGGCACACCTGCCACAGTCCCGGATTACACAGGTCTCAGCGAGAAGTTACACCTGCCACGGTCCCAGGTCATGCAGGCCTCAGCGTGAAGGCACACCTGCCACGGTTCCGGGCCACGTGGGCCGTGGGCTCTGTGGCTGACACACGAGATCCGGGAGGGAATGGCAGAGCTGCTGACCAGAGCGCGCGCGCAGACCGGAGCGGACAGGGCCTTCGTCACCACCATCCTCCTCCTCCTCGGCCCGCGGTTCAGCCGCTCTCAGTGTTCGTCTTCCCTCATCAGAGGCCACGGGCGGCCCGTTATGCGCAGCTAATTGCCCTTCATGAAGGCAGCGCCTGTTTTCAATCGGGCAGTTAATCGTCGTCACTAATGGCATCACCTTGTACCTCGCAGACGAGCCGCACTGATTGGCGCCCGGAGAGTGTGATTCGCACCCAGGTTAATGGAGCCGCTGAGGGGAGGAGCGGGGGTGCTGGGGTAATTATGGCTGATGCGTGACGACGCGACCTTCTCAGAACAGTGAGCATCGTGGGCCTGAGAGGACAGAGCCACATCTGCTCCCAGCGCGACGTCAGGAGCCGGGGAGACAACGGGATGGCAGAACCCATGTCGGGACACTTCGGCCTCTGGTCCCTTTGAAATACCAACCTGCGCCCACCCAAAACCTCTGCTTTAAACCCGAGGAACAGCCGGCCGGCAGGGCTCAGGGCTGAGCATCGGCCCAAGAACCAGGAGGTCAGGGTTCACTTCCCGGTCAGGGCACAGGCCCGGGTTGCGGGCTCCATCCTCAGTGGGGGGCGTGCAGGAGGCAGCCCATCCATGATTCTCTCTCATCATGGATGTTTCTCTCTCTTCCTCTCTGAAATTAAAGAGAATAAGGCAGAGGAGGAGGAGGAGGAGGAGGAGGAGGAGGAGGGGGAGGAGGGGGAGGAGGGGGATGGTGGTGCCTACAAGCCAGGAAGAGAGCTCCCAACAGGAACCACCTGCCAAGACCTTGACCTTGGGCGTCCCGCCCCCAGACACCGGGGAAACAGAATTCTGTTGTTTAAGCCCCGCCAGCCGTGTTCTGCTACGACCATCCAACCAGAGAACCAGGCCCTCAGCCCCCGGCGGGGTTTGCTGCCCCATGGCACACGCTGGCCTTGGAGGCCTGGAACGTGAGAATCTGGGAGTCAGGGAGTCCAGCACCAAGGACAGGCGAGCTCTGGGATGGGCCAGATTATCACCCCTCCCCCATCACCCCAAATCTGGGGACAAGAGGCCTACAGCAGGGCTCCCGCTGCCCCTCCCCAGGAGCACGGAGTGCACCCCGACGCCTGCGGCCGCACCGGATCTGTGAACTGACCTTTACCTCGTCCCGGCGGGCAGGGACGAGCGCAGCGACAGCGTCGTCGCCTGTGCAATTACCTGCACCACAGAGCAGGTCCCCTGCAAATCACCCGGACCTCGCCCATCTGCTGGCTGTCGGCATCTGCCGGGCGCTCACCCGGAAATGATGGAGCCCCTTGTTAGCGTGGGGCGCAGGAGAGGCCGGGGCCACTGGGCACCTGGCTGACCTTGGCATGGCTGCTGCCCTCTCCGCTTGCCACAGGGGTCCGCAGGGGAGCTGGCAGGGGCAGGAGGGGCCCCGACAAGGCCCTCCCTCGGCGCCTATGGGATCGGAGGCCCTCTCCTCACCGAGGCTGCCTTCACGTCCCCAGGGCTGAGTCCCACTCATCCTGCAGGGCCTGGTTCACGCACCCCTTCCTCCAGGAAGGCCCCCGACCCCACCCTCCCTGGGCAGAGCCGT
Source organism: Murina feae (assembly GCA_004026665.1). Taxonomy (NCBI): domain Eukaryota; kingdom Metazoa; phylum Chordata; class Mammalia; order Chiroptera; family Vespertilionidae; genus Murina; species Murina feae. The sequence continues at coordinate 17,433 of PVJC01006464.1, forward strand.
CGTCCTCTGCGCGGCCCTCAGCCCTGGTGCTGCTCTTGGCATCAGCAGCACGTGGTCCTTCCTCTGCCTCCTGCTCAGGGCCCCCTCGTGTTTCCTGAAGCACGCCCGTCCCGGTGCCCGGGCTCAGGGGCTGGGCGGGCGTCAGGGCCAGGAGAGCCCCAGGCAGCCCGCACACCGGCCAGTCATTCTCTGACATGCACGCCACCCTGGCATCTCCAGAGGCCAAAGGAGGCTCCCGCCGCGTGGTCGGGGCTGCAGGGATACGAGGGGCTGCCAAGTGAGCGGGCCAGGGCCACGGCGGGCTCAGAGCCGCAGCCCACAGGTGGGAAGTGCCCCCTGGTCCGCAGGGAAGCCCACAGGGATGACACTACTGGGTGCCCTTTCCTGCATCCAGACACCCCCTCCCAGTGCATCGGGCACCGTAGCCAGCACCCAGTACCCAGCATGGCGACGCTGTACTGCCAGATGCTCTGAACTGATTCAAATTCCAGAGGAGAGGGGCTCACCTGGTGATGGGGCCAAGAGAGAATCCAAGGACCTCCCGGCACCAGGGAGCCTCGGGAAGGAGCCCACACTCTTGGCCAACCCCACTGCCCTCCAACTGCCCCGGCGCCCACACTGCCCCCCACAATCTCCACTGCACCAGCGCCCACACTACCCCCCACTGCACCAGCACCCCCACTGCCCCGGCGCCCCCCATTGCCCAGCGTCCCCACTGCCCTGACTCCATCTCTAGGGCCCCCTGCTGCAAGGTTTCCCCGGGACAGCTCCAGCCAGGGGACGGAAGGTGGGCCTGGGTACCAGGGGCTGCAGATGGGAACAGACGTGCCAGGGAGACGCTCCGCTGCGGAGCGGGAGGCCAGGTGGCGACGGGAGGCACTTCAGACTGATGCCCTGGGCTGTGTCTGGGCTCCACCACTTACTGGCTACGGAGCCCCTTCAAGCTATTTCTTCTCAGGGGCTCAGTTTGCTCATCTGTAAAATGGACATGATAATAGCACCTACTTCATGTTGTGGGAATCAAGGGAGGCTGCAGGGACCTGCACAGGCCTGCCCACAGGAGGTGCCCACTATTGGGAACATCTGCCCGTGGGCAGTGGGAAGGGAGCAGTCCACTCTCCCCGCCTGAACATCTCACGGTGGGGCAGAGGATCTGGGAGACCAGGCATCTGCTGGCTGTCGGCATCTGAGGCTCCAAACCCCCATCTCCCACCCAGGAAAAGAGACCCCGCAGGTTGGTGGAGGGAGGAGGCCTCGGCTGCGTGGGTTCCTGGGTGGAAAGGTGAGCCCCAGTGGGCAGATCAAACTTTCGGTAACAAATGAGAACAGGGTCCAGAGCAGGTCAGGGGGCCCAGGCTTTACCGCCCCGGGACTGGGGTTGGCACCGTGGGCTGGGCTCCTGGAGTCGTTGAGTCTCAGCCATGACATGTGGTCATGGCAGCATCTGGCTCCGCCGCTGGGCACTGCAGACACACGTGGGCCCGCCCTCCCTGGCGTCACTGGGACCCTGGATGCCGGATCTATGCTGAACCAGCTGTGCCTCCCCTTTCCCTGTAGCTGCTCCCTCACACTGCAGGTGCCGCCCCCTCCAGCGGCCACAGTGGGCAGAGTCCAGAGTCTAGACAGAGAGAGGAGGGACCAGGAGGGGGTAAGAACACGACCAGCCCCGGCCGACCAGCCAGTGACCTCAGGACAGTGATGAGGTCACACGGACATGGCAGGCCCAGGGCCAGGGCCTCGGGGACACGTGGTCACCCCCTCCCCCCGTACCTCTGCCCTCAGTGCGCCCGCGCTGACCGGCGCACGCTGCCCTGCGAGCCTCGGAGGCAGGTCAGAGCCCGCTGAGCCCGCAAACCTCGACGTGTGCTTATTCACAAACACGAGTCAGAATCCCGGGCGGGAGTGCGGCCGCCTCAGGAGGCCTCGCTCGGCGCAGAGCCCAGGCGCAGGGTGACGCTCCTTCCTCTAGGGGAGCTGCCCTCTTGCCTCCAGGGTGTCTCTGAGCCTCGGTTCCTTCTCTTTTTCTTTATTTTTCTCTTTTAAAAAAAAACACAAAATACATTTTTATTGATTTCAGAGAGGAAGGGAGAGGGGGAGAGAGAGCGCAACATCAATGATGAGAGAGAATCATTGATCAGCTGCCTCTTGCAGGCTCCCTACTGGGTATTGAGCCCACACCCTGGGCCTGGGCCCTGACTGGGGATCAAACCGTGACCTCCTGGCTCATAGGTCCCTTCTCTGCAAATGCGGAACTCGTGTCACAGGAACCAAAGTCAACAGCAAACGGACAGACCTCATTCCTAACAGCCCCACAACCTATCCCCTCGACCCTCCCGAGGGACATGTGGCTGTCCCCCCCCACCCCACCGCACACACCTCAGCCGTAAACACCTGCACCTTCGCTATTGCGTTCATCAACACACCTTCAACCTTTCCCCGACTGGCCTCAGAACCAATATTACAGATGCGAACACCAAAACAACGCTGCCCAGCCGGCCAGCACGGCTCCGGGGTTGAGCACTGACCCGGGAGCCAGGAGGTCAGGGTTCTATTCCCGGTCAGGGCACAGGCCCGGGTTGCGGGCTGGATCCTCAGCAGGGGGTGTGCAGGAGGCGGCCTACTGATGTTTCTCTCTCATCAATGTTTCCATCTCTTCCTTCTCCCTCTCCCTTCCTCTCTCTCTAAAAATCAATAAGAACATATTTTAAAAAAATAACATGACTTAAACATTGCTCCTTTGTTTAACTTGGGTTTCCAACCCGATTTCCGTTGAGGATAAGAGTATGAACCCCCTGGACTGGGATCTGCGGGGGACTCCAGGCTCCTGTGGCTGTGACTCTTGAGCGTCAGGGCAGGGCAGTGAGGGGTGTGGGAGCCACGGGACTCAGGGAAGGAGGGGCACATCTTACACCCCC
>PVJC01006464.1:20447-47053 GCA_004026665.1 Murina feae
GGGGGGGGGGGGGGGGGGGGGGGGGTGCGGCCTGCGCCGGCCGACCGGTCCATCTCTGACTCGGCACTTCACCCGCACAGGAGGCGGCAGCAAGGAAGACAGGACAGGACATTCTCCCCAACGCCCCTTGTCCAAGGTCCAGGCTGAGTCAGGAAGGTTCCTGCTGCCTAAACAAACTCAGACCAGCGCCCGCCCCTCCCAGATCCTCAGGCCCCGCTGGCAGGTGCTGGGCCATGGGGGGGGGGGGATGGAACGGGCGGTGAGGCTCCTGGCTGCCCATGGTCCCCAGCAGGGGTTACTCCTGGAACCCATGTCCCAGGGCTGATGGTGTCCACGTGGCCAGCACCAGGGGGGGTTGGGCCTGCGTCTGTGCCTGCCAGGCTTCAGACAGGGTCCCCTGGCCTGTTCCTCTTGGCTAAGCCCTGCTGGGAGGAGCCTGAGTTTACTGGGGTTCCGCGGCTTTGGGTGCACCCTGGGCTGTGAGAGGCCCCACTTGGAAGGAGGGGCTGCCCTTGGGGTGGGATCAGGGAATTGCTTTATGAGGCTGCCTGGGCCCAGCAGAGCCTCCACCTCTGGGAGGGCCAGCAGATGTGCTTTAGTGGCCGCGCCAGGAGGCAGGAAATGCCCGGCCTTTCACATGCAGATGCGGGGGGGGGGGGTGCTTTGTGCTTGGACTCCGGATACTCCCATCGGCCCTGCCTCTGAATGGCTCTCCCATAAAGCGCCTGCTGGGGGGACCCAGGCCGTTACAGATGTCCCAGGACCACGCCCACCCAGCAGTCCCAGGGCAGAGAGATCACCGTCCCCAGGAGCTGCAAGAAGAGACCACACTGTCTGGAATGACTAGAGGGCAGAGTCGCTGTGGCCTGGAAGCCTGGGCTCCCACCTGGGGCCCTGCTGGCCCGGAGCCGTCCTCACACCCTGGCATCACTGGATCTGCGAGGCCATGCCGCCCTGACTCCCACCCCTGGCCCCTCCCCCTGACACCAGCCTTTCCGGGACAGGCAGCTTCGGGGGCAGGGACACTTGCCCAGCCCCCTGCCGTGCCCGCCGCGGTGTCTGTGGGATGCGGAGCCCTCAGTAGGCATTTGCTGGGTGTGGGTGAAGGCAGGAGAGGCTGTGCGCCTGGCAGGGAGAGCCGGGCTCTGCAGTCGGGCGGATCCTGGTGGTTCTGGGTCTCTGAGCCTTGGCCCCACTTTGGAAAGGGGTGGACACCCACCTCGGGGCTGGCTGTGAGGGTGGCGTGTGGGGTCCAGCACCCGCGTGGGGCCGGGCAGGCCTCCCTCAGTCACTGGCGACTGCTCTATGGCCGACACGGTTTTAAAGAGCAGAGTTCATCCTCCCCAAAAAGGTGGAACTTCTCAGGAAGTCAGAGGACAGCTGTCGCCACTGAAACCTCGGAAGAGCCTGGGGACTGCCCCTCCCCCTGGGGGTGCCCAGACCCAAGGTGCTACTTGGGAACCTGCGGCCTGGTGCTGGGAAGCTGGGGTGGAGGCGAGCTCTCCCCCAGGACCCGGTCCCCCGACCCCCTCGCGCCATCACACTTGTCCAAGGGCGGCACACTTGTCCCCCAGGCACTTCCTCCACTCCCATGACTTCAAAGCCAGCCGCACACATCAAGGCCGAGGAGCGGAGGTGCAAAGAGACCTGGGGTGGGGGGGAGCAGAGCTGCGGAAACACAGAGTACCCAATGCCCAGCGCTATTCACCTCGCAAACAGGGCCTGTTCCAGAAAATTCCTGGTAGAGTCCCCTTTCTCAGCTCAGCCACCACGAAAGGAAATACCGTGCCCCCTCATACCTGAAACATCCCAAGGAAACCCCCAAAGCCTCACTCCACCTCCCAGGCTGGGCTCCACCCAGGCCCAGGCGCCCCACCAGCCTGTGCGGCTCCTGAGCCTGGGCGGCTCCTGAGCCTGGGCACAACCAGCCAGGCTGGGCCGCGTGCAAGGCCTCGCCTTCACGGCCGGCGGGAGCTGCGGGGGGAGGGGGGAGAATGTTGGGGGGCCCAGGGGACTCCACAGTGCAGAGTGGCCCAAGTTAGGTGGGTTCTGGGGGACTCAGGGCTGTTCTTACTTTCACACTGAAATGTCACTCAGCCTCGGTGAGTGTCGCTGCTCCCTCCCCAGGAGGCCCCTCGCCCCCTGCGCTCTGGTGGTGGCTCCTCCCCCGCCAGCCCAGCCCAGCGGCATCTGCCACCCTCCTCAGCACCCTTTTCTTCCCATCACTGTGTCAACCTGGCGCCTTGGTTACTCATTTGTGTCCAGGTTACTTACTGCCCACCTCCCCTCCAGACATGAGCCCACGAGGCACTGTCCGCCTCAGTCACAGCCCCGAGGTCCTATGCCCTCAGCAGGCAGCTCAGTGCCTGAAGCTGACCTTGGGGTAGCCGGAGACTAAGGCAGAGGCCATGCAGGCACTGACCTGGCCCTGAGGACCCGTGCCCACAGGGCCCAGGGCGGCACCCAGGCCCAGGTTCTCTCCAGGGCGCAGCGTCTCCCTGTTCTGCGTTCCTCTCAAACACCGCCAGCCTGGCCTTGCCGTGCAGGACAAGGTGGCTACGGTACGGACAGGTGAGGTGGGCACTCTCAACTGCCATCGACAGGCAGGCAAACCGAGTCCCAACCAAGTCAGGCTCCAGGCAGAGGTCCCCCAGCGCGTGGCCATGGGAGGCCAGGTCCTGTGCCATTAGCCCTTCCCAGCTGCCCGTCAGCATCATGGCAGCACTGGCCTGCGATGCCCTGGCCATGACACAGCCCAGGTCCAGGGGTGCCACCCGTGGTCCCGGCATGTCCTCCGCACGCTGTACCCCTCCTACTGTCTAAACAGATGATCAGATACAGTTCAGTTGCCCAGCTGGTATGGCTCAGTAGTGGAGCATTGATTCTTTTTAAAAATATATATATATTTGTATTGATTTCAGAGAGGAAGGGGGGAGAGAGAGAGAGAGAGAGAAATATCAATCATAAGAATCATTGATTGGCTGCCTTCTGCACGCCCCACACTGGGGATCACACTGGGAATTTGAGCCTGCAACCCAGGCATGGAACTGCAGCCTCTGGTTCATAGGTCAATGCTCAACCCACTGAGCCACACGCTGGGTGAGCATGAACTCTTGAACCATAAGGTCAGGGTTCAATTCCTGGTCCAGGCACATTGGGGGGGGAGGGGGAGGTTCGATCCCCCAGGTAGGGGGCGTGCAGGAGGCCGCCGATCCATGAGTCTCTCTCATCATTGATGTTTCTGTGTCTCCCCCTCTCCCTTCCTCTCTCTGAATCCAATAAAAACGTATTTTTTAAAAAAATACAGTCCCGCCCTGACCGGTGTGGCTCGGTGGATGGAGCATCGGCCTGTGGACTGAAGGGTCTCAGGTTCGATTCTGGTCAAGGGCATGTGCCTTGGTTGTGGGCACATCCCCGGTGGGGAGTGTGCAGGAGGCAGCTGATCGATGTTTCTAACTCTCTATCCCTTTCCCTTCCTCTCTGTACAAAATCAATAAAATACATTAAAAAAAAAATACAGTCCCACTGAATTACGATGCCAGTCACACGTAATTCAAAGCTTCCTGGTAACGACCTTAACAAAAGCCAAAAGAAACAGATGAATTAATGTGACAGGTTTTATTTGAACCTAATGTATCCAAATGGTTATCATTACCAACAAGTAGTCAACATGGACTCTCAGCCTCGCGCGGGTTTTACTCTGACAGCGCATCTCCATCAGACTAAGCCCGGCCCAGCGCTCAGCCCGCTGCGAGCGAGTGGCCGCCCGGCTGGACGGCGCCGCTCTGACCGCCAGGGCCTGTGCGCGCCCGGGACGCCGGTCGGGGCGCCGGGGCCGGATCTGCCCCGAGGCGGGGCCAGTTCTGCAGGCCCGCCCAAGGCCCCGCCCCCAAGGCCCCGCCCCCAAGGCCCCGCCCCCAAGGCCCCGCCCCAAGGCCCCGCCCCCGGCAGCGATCAGAGTGGCGGGGGGGACTCGGCCGAGCGGGAGGCCCGGGGCCAACGGCGGCCAGCGCGGCCCACTCACCTCGCCACCGCCTCCACGGAGCCCGCGATCGGCCTGCCGCCGCCCTCGCCGCTGTCGTACAGGACGCCCGAGATGTCGAGCAGCACCCCGCGCACGCCGGCCAGCCGGTCGCCCCAAGCGGCCATCGCGCCCGCCCCGTCACTGCGACTGCGTGTCCCAACCCCGGGCTGAGGCTGCGGCGGCGCTCGCCGCGCAGGGGCGCCTGGGAAGTGTACTGACGCGGGGCGGGGCCGCGGGAAGGGCGGGGCGGGGCCGAGTGGAAGGGGCGGGGCCGAGGGAAGGGCGGGGCGGGGCCGAGTGGAAGGGGCGGGGCCTCGGTAAAGAAGGGGCGGGGTCCAAGGGGGAAGGGGCGGGCGCTGCCTTTGGACTTGGGGGTCACGGGCCCCCCCAATGGGCGTCTTCTCTGCAAACCAGGGGATGAGTCAGACCACATCGAGGCGCACAAGGACGCAGACAGCTGTGAGGGCAGCGACAGGCAGGACAGGCAGCCCGAGCTTCTCTGTCTCCTCCTCTCCCTTCCACTCTCTAAAAATCAGCCAACAATACCCGGGGGCGGATTAACAGAAAACTCCACAGCGAAGCTGGGAGGGTTACACCGGCGGGAGTGTGGCAGCCTCCGAGCAGCGGAGGTGGGACCATCGGCCACACAATCCCGCAAAAACAACGCAGCACTGAATGGAGGACCTGCCAGGAACGTCGTGGGTCCTGCACACGTACTGGACGTCTGCCCTCTGGGCTCAGTGGACTCTGGGGGTGCAGAGAGGTGTCAGGGGTGATCATTGCCTCGGGCTCCAGAGTGGGCAGAGAACAAGGCGGACCAGACACCTTGGGATCACCACGTAGTCACAGCCACGAGGATGGCTCTGGGGGCCGTGGAGAGCGGCAGTGATTTCTGAGCAGAGGGGCAGCCTGAAAGGACCTCGCAGGATGGCTGGGCCCTAGCGTCTGGCCAGGAAGGGGAGAGGGAGGAGGAGGAGGAGGAGGAAGAACAGGAGGACATGGGGGGGGGTCACTTGTGCTGGTGGGGGCGAGCCTGAGCACAAGCCCCCTCTCCCGCTAGTGCTGTGTGACCGAGCAAACTGCTTTCTGCATCTAGGACTGTGGCAGACAGAACGGCTGCTTGCAGATGTCCACCCCCTAACCCTCAGAACCTGTGTGTCCGTTACCTGGCGAATGGGACTTTGTGGGTGTAAGTTCAGGATCTTGAAATGGGGAGATGAGCACGCGCAACCTGAAGAGTCTTTGAGATCTTGCTTCTCGGCCACTCCGTGTGCCCGTTGTGGGAGGGAGGCCACTCCGTGTGCCCTGCTCTGGGAGGGAAGGCCACTCCGTGTGCCCTGCTCTGGGAGGGAAGGCCACTCCGTGTGCCCTGCTCTGGGAGGGAAGGCCACTCCGTGTGCCCTGCTCTGGGAGGGAAGGCCACTCCGTGTGCCCGTTGTGGGAGGGAAGGCCATTGTGTGTGGAGTTCGCCTGGAGCAGGAACGAGAACTCAAGTGAACGGGGCTCTGCTCTCTCACTTCCTGGCTGCAGGGTCATGGGACAGTTACCCCCGCCCCGTTTTCTCATCTGCGAATGGGTGATAGTAACAGGGCCTGCTTGTGGCATGCGGGGAGGGTGAAAGTAAGTAACCCAAATGAGAGCCCAGCGGGGAGGTCCCCAGGGGACAGCTGGTCTCGTTCCTACGTCGCTACCAGGAGCAGCTGGCGCGTGTTCCGCCCCCAGTGTAACCCGGTCGCTTTCACTGTTTTCTGTTAATCCTCATCTGAGGATATTGTCCCACTGATTTTTTTACAGGGAGAGGAAGAGATGGAGAGAAACATGGATGTGAGAGAGACACATTCATTGGTTGCTTCCTGCACACACCCCGACCAGGGCCAGGGGACCTGCAGCCCAGGTCCGTGCCCTTAACTAGAATTGAACCTGGGACCCTTCAGTCCGCGGGAGGATGCCAAACCGGCTAGGGCCACCCCTCGTTGCTTTATCCCCTTTCTTTGATGTTTCCTGGACATTTCTAGGACAAAGAAGTTGAGTTTTTTAAAAAGCTGTTGCTTTCCAAGAAGAAACGCCAACTTCTTTAAAGCGAAATACGTTGACTAAACTTTCCCATCGTGGTCGCAGTTCGGGGACCACGGGTGGGAAGGCTCCACCTAGAGCGGCCACCAGCCCAAGTCTCCCAGGTGGATTTTTCCAAGGAAAACTTGCTCTGCTGGGCAGCCAGAGTGCCCGCCCTCTGGCGAAGGGGAAGGGCCAGCCGTTAGTTGTGACTTCCAGGCAGCAAGCCGGAGAGAGGCGGGCAAACACTGACCAGCAGGTCCCGCTGCTGCCCGTTTTCCTTGAAAAGCCAGCGCTCCCCCGGGGTCCCATCCTGCAGACCCTCTGCGCGGAGGAAGTCCCTGGGCGCAGCTCGCAGTGTGGTGAGTAGACCCCTTGTCGCCACGTTGTGCCCTATGAAGCTGTCTCCTTGGCGCACAGGTCCTACCTCCAGGGCTGGCCCACCCCTGGGCCAGGGTTTCACCTGCAGAATCTCAGTTGTATTTTCTTTCAGGAACATGAGAGGGTATCTAAGGGGCTTTAATGGGGCGGGTCACATTGCCCTCCCTCCGCATCCACTGCAGATTCTCCCCATTGTTAGCCAGCGCAGTGGTGGCCGTGGCGGGCAGCGCGCCCCGAGGCCAAGGCTGGGCTGGGGTCCTGGAAAGCTGCTGTGGAATAGCTCAGGACGCTGGGCACCATCCATCTGCATCAGCGCCTCCGGAACAGCCTCCCCTCTCCCCACAAAGATGCGATCTGCACTGTGGAATTCACTGAACAGCCCCAGAAACAGTCGGGTCGTGTAGACACAATACCCCTGACGTGGCCCTCTCTCAGCTGCTGCGCATGGATGGGGCGCATGGTCTTGATGGCATTATCAGCTCGAATATTGATCCCGATGAATATTGATCCCCAGCTCGTGGCAGCTGTCACTTGCCATCGGGACTGGTCAGCGTGGAGCCTGTGGACCGTCCAAGCAGTTTAAAGACAGGGTCCAGGTGGGATGCTAACGTCCAGCTGGAAAAACAAACCACCTGCAGGCACAGGGCGGAGTGGGGTGGGGCGGGGGAGCTGGCTGGATACGTATACGTTTATTATATAAGAACTAATGGCCCGGTGCATGAAATGCGTGCACACTAAAAGGGAGTGAATTAGAGGAACTATGTGAATATTGCTATTTGTCCTTTCTCTATAATAGAAGTGTCAGAGGTGAAAGAAAATTAGTAAAATGTATATGAAAATCTTACTCTTGTCAGAGTCTGGGGTGCACCACAGGACCCAGAGTCAAGTCCCTGCCCACCCACATGTGCCTCAAAATTGCACAAGACCCAGGCCCAGCCGGCTGCACCCCCATTGGGCTAGAACCAGACCCGGCCGGCCCCACCCCCATCAAGCTCCACTGAGTTGGGGCACATGGCCTCAGGTCCCCCAGCCCAGCACTGGGCAGGGGGTGCACCCTGAGGTCCCCTGTCAAGCCCTGCTGGGGAGGGGGGTCACAGCCTCAGGTCCCTGCTGATTGCTACATTAAGGCTCATTACTAGAACTCAGTCTCTGCCATGGGCGCAGCCATCTTGACCTTTATGGCGTGATGGTCCACTTGCATATTTCCTTTTAAGTAAGATATCTCGGGTATAAATACAGGTGTGAGGATGTGAGCGAGTCAGCACATGGCCAAACTGTGCCTCCGGGAGGTCTCGCTGCCTCTGGATCACTGACAGAGCAGGTGGCCAGAAAAACAGTTCCCCAGGGCCTGCTCTCCAGCACCGAGCTGGAGAGTTCAGCGTGCTCTGGGGGCGAGGGGTTCTCTTTAAGTTGGTGAGTAAAGGGGGGGGATTCTATTCCTCCCGTGTTTGTGGGAGACACCTCACTGTTTCTTGTGTCAGCTATTTCCAGAAGCCAAGTTCTGAGTGTGAGGGTTCGTATAGCCTTATGCTGCCCCGAACACACATGTCAGAGACAAAGGCACAATAAAGGGCAAGAACAATTTAAAAACAACTAAAACAGTGGTTCTCGACCTTCCGGTCCTTTACATACAGCTCCTCATGTTGTGACCCAACCATAACATTATTCTCGTTGCTACGTCATCACTGTCATGTGGCTACTGCTATGAATCGTCATGTAAATATCTGATGTGCAGGATGGTCTTGGGCGACCCCTGTGAAAGGGTCGTTCGACCGCCAAAGGGGTCGCGACCCACAGGTTGAGAACCGCTGGACTAAAAGAAGTTCTTGAAGACCCGCTGCCTTAAAGCAGGTGGCCTCGAAGTGCTCCTGCCTTTCCAACGGTCGCTTCTCCCCTTTAGCTCCTTTCGTACATCAGCACCCGTGGCCTCCAGCGAAAAATGTTGCCCATCCAAGGAGAAAGGGTTCATATCATCTAAACAAAAAATGTTGAGCGTCTATAAAGTGAAGTGAAAATGACCCAGCTGGGGCCTTGGCTGTCCTGACCTCCCCTGTCCCTCTGGTTGAGGGTACGGGGGCTGGGAGGGGGGGCCTCCAGAAGGCCACCCCACCTTCTCGTGAAAATGGCCTCCCCACCTCTCACAGGTGGACATATGAGAAGAGGGACCTCGGGAAGCCACAGATGCCCATTTCGGAGTGACCTCAGGAGGTGACTTCCGGCCAGCCCGAGGACCCAACCCGGCAGAGAATACAGGCGGTTGTTAAAAAGTGAAGATCAGTAGGGGCTGGAGGGAGAAAGAAAAGGAAGGTTAAAGAAAAGAAAAAAGCCAAGTGAGAACTGAGTGAGAAGAGCTGTCACCACAGAAAGCAAAGTCCCCTCCCTGTTTCAGGAATGGTCCGGGTAGCCCCGGCCCGGGCCCTGCTGTGGGGACCCCGGCAGGGCAGGCGCATTTCTCTCTGGTTCTCACAGGTGGGCCTCCCCTCTGGTGGGAGGCGGGCCGGTGGGCTCGGGATGGCACTGCACTTCCGTCCGGTTTCCTTTTCAAGCACAATCCATCTTGGCCTGAGGACGGGCTGGCCTGCAGGTCGGCAGGGCTTTCAAGTCCCCAGGGGACATGGTGGCCGCCCCTGGGAGGAGCCCAGAGGTTTGAATGAGAAAAGCTACAAGGGGCCTGGGAGGCCGACTCTCCCACAACAGAGGGGTCAGCAGCCCCTCGCTTTGAAAGGGTTCTTCCCCCCCTACCCCCCCCCCACCCTACCTGCTTGGACATAGTAATCGCCAAGCCATTGTTTGACACCCCAGGGGGTGGGAAGAAAGGGCCGAGTATGGCCCAAACCGGTGTGGCTCAGTGGATAGGGTGTCGGCCTGTGGACTGAAAGGTCCCAGGTTTGATTCCAGGCAAGGGCATGCCATGTACGTGGGCTGCGGGCACATCCCCAGTGGAGGATGTGCAAGAGGCAGCTGATCCATGTTTCTTTCTCATGGATGTTTCTAACTCTCTATCCCTCTCCCTTCCTCTCTGTAAAAAAATCAATAAAATATATTTTTTTAAAAAAAGAAAGGGCCGCGTGTTAGGGTGCCTCTGGGCGGAGCGGCTGGGAGAAGCTCAGGGAAATGAGACCGGCGCTCCGGCTCACAGGCGGTGCCCCCGCAACGGGAGGAAGAGGCGTGTAACACAGGCGGTGGTGCGCTTCCCCGTGGACTGACGTCCACTATCCTCCACGCCTCGGTGTGGCGAGTGGGCCGTTTTCAGTGGCCTCTGCCCCCTGACCTCACACTCCAACCAGACAAACATCTTTCAACCTTTATCTCCTTGGGGCAGAGACCCAATTTCTGCTGTAAATGGCCAAACCTGGGGCTGGGAGGCCTGCAGGGCACCCGGGTGGGTGCTCGAGGTCTCAGCTAGCCAGGTAGCCACCCTCACCTGGCCCACAGGGCTCACCTGGCTTTGAACCTGAGACCTGCCAAAGTCTCCAAAGCCACGGCCGCCGCCATTGCCGGGCTGGGATATCTCTCCAAACCCCTGCCCTGAGGTGGAAGGGAAAGCCGGGCCCAGGGCAGGGTTTTCTCCCTCCACTTCCGGGACAGCAGGAGGTACTGAAAGGGACCGTCCAGGAGAAGACGACTGGGTTTGAGTCCAGACACTGCCACCAGCCAGCAGTGTCTCTGGGCAACTCACTTCTCATCTTTGAGCCTCAATTTTCTCATCTTTAAAATGGGGATAATAGTCTAGCCAGGCCACGCCCACCTCCCAGGAATGTTCGGAGAATCCTGAGGATCCAGTGAGGTCGCGCAAGGCCCACGGCTTTGTAAACTGTGAGGACACCAGGGCCCAATCCGAGGGGACCAGGGCTCAGGCCATCACTGAGATGCGCTAGCGAGGCCGGAGGTGAGCGGAGCGTGGCCTTGGAGTAATGAGTCCTGGTCTCAACTGCATCCCCCACGCAAGGCGGGTGCGTGGGGAAAGGGCGCCCGCCGCCCGTGCGTGTCTGTGGGGCCGGGGATGAAACGTGCGTGTCTGTGGGCCGGAGATGAAGGCGCCCAGCCCTCCCTCCCTCCCTCCCTCCACTAGTCTGGCGGAGGAGCGGAGCCGGCGCGCGTGGAGCTGGGAGCGCGCGCACCGAGGCCCCCGCGCGACCGGCTCCCGGGAGGCGCGGGGGGTCCTGGGCTGCCGGCCGCGCGCCCGCAGGTGGCGGGGGCCGGGCCCGGCCAGTGCCAATCGGCGCGCAGCCCCCCGCGGCTCTCCCGCCCGCCTCCCGCCCCTCCCCAGCCTCCCTCGGCCGCCCCGACCCTCCCGGCGGCTGGAGACAGCGGACGAGCCAACGACCAGGAGAAGCGGAGCGCGGCGGGCGGGCATGCTGGCCTGGCAGGGCGGCGGGGCCCCGGCGGCCCCCTCGCCCCGCAAGCTCTCCTTCTCGGTGCTGGACATCCTGGACCCGCGGAAATTCACCCGCGCGGCGCCGCCGGCCCTGCGCGCTGCTCCCCGGGAGGCCGGGAAAAGTTTGGCGGAGGCCGGCTCCGGGGGCCAGGCCCGCCCGCACGAGACCCCTGGTAAGGATGCGGGGGCCCGGGGCTCGGGGGCCCCGGCTCAGTGATGGAGGGAGAGGTGCGTGCGCGGGGTGGGGAGGGGCGCGCGCGGCCGGGGACGCGGGAGTGGCCCGGAGAGGCGGCTCCGCAGGGGAAGGCGCCCGGCCAGGGTCGCCCGCCCTGGAGCTGAAGGAGGGAGAGGCCTCCAGGAGCGGGACCGGCCCCCCGAGCCCCATCCCCGCTCACCCCGCTCCGATTTGCTCGCGGTGGAAACGAGCACGCAGCGCCCACCGGGCCCCCTCTCGTTCCTTTATCCAGCGTTTACCGCTCCCGCCACGTGCCAGGACCCGAGGCTGGAAAAAAGATCAGAAAAACGTCAGAACCTGCGAGGCAGTGTCATGCACATCGCCCCCATTTTATGGACGAGGAAGCTGAGGTTAAGCAGGCCTCGGGTCCTAGTGAGGATGGAGGTCAGGGTTACCACCTGGTGCCCACTGCCAACCACCCAGAGACACTTGCAGACCCAGCTGCCCCCCCACGCTCACAGTGGGGGCTGTGGGATGATGGGGGGGCTTTTAGTCTTTTCCCCTCCACCCCACCCCCCCTTTTAAGAGAGAGTGGAAGGGAAGGAGAGAGACAGAAACACAGCGATTGGGCCGGGGATCAAGCCTGCAACCGAGGTACCTGCCTTTGACTGGAATCGAACCCTAGACCCTTCAGTCCACCGGCTGACGCTCTGTCCACTGGGCCACTCCGGCCAGGGCTCCAAACCCCTTGGGATTGCTCCTAACCTGGTGGACACCTGATGTGGGTCCAGGGACGTGTGTCTGGAAGGAAGGACAAAGGGCACCAGGACCCTCTGGGTGTGTGTGTGGGGGGGGTGAGGGGAGCGGGCGCGAGGCTCCCTGGAGAGACGCTGTGGGTCAGAGGCGCAGGCTGGGGGTGGGGGGAGCTGGATGCGCGCATCCTCCCGCGTCCCCCCTCCCCAAGTTTGGCGCTGATTGCCTGGGGCTCGGGGCGCCTCTGGCGGCCGCTCTGGGGCCGGGCGGTCAGCCTGGTAATTGTCAGGAGCGCCCCTCCGAGGGGCGCTCCCCGCCCGCCCCCCCCTCGTGATCGATATTCTATTACTGGCCGCAGCGTATCTCCTGCCTACAGCTTGCAGGTACCGGCTTGCAGCCCCTTCCCCGGTCTGATCCTAATATTGCTCGATTAAAACTTACCTTTAATAGATGACATCTATCGATCCGCCCGCACAAATCTGAGACTCTATTAGCGGCGGGAGAGAGGGGGTGCGAAGGGCGTTCATCTGAGGGCGGGGCCCGGCCTGAACGCACGGGCGTCCCAACGTCTTAATGTGCCATGACCCCCCCCCTCCCCGAGGTGGTGCAATAAGGCCGTTATTGTTTCCTAATGAGGGGTGTCATTCCTCCAAAATGCTCGTCGTGACGCCTCCTGCGCCACCGAGTGCAAGGCAAGGGGGTCCTGCACCCCTACCCTGCGACTCCGACGAGGGCCGGGTGATGGGCTGAGGAAGGGGAGCGAGTTCTGCAGGGGGCACCCTGGAGGCCTGGGGTCCGGGCTTCGCATAACCGCCCCCTGCCCCTCCCCCCAGATGCTGCGGGCCCGGGCGCGGAGGCGGCGTCCCCACCCGAGTGCGCGGAGGAGGACGCGGAGGAGGAGGACCCCGAGGACCTGGGCGGGCGGCAGCGGGACCGGGCAGCGCGCCTGCAGGCGGACCCGCCGAGCTCCCCGGAGGCGCGGACCGCGGCGCTGGCAGCAGGGGAGGGCTCCCCGGGGTCCCCGGGGTCCCCGCGGCCGCGGCGCCGACGCCCCGAGCCCCGCAGCGCCCGGCCGAGGCGCGCGCGCACCGCCTTCACCTACGAGCAGCTGGCGGCCCTGGAGAGCAAGTTCCGCGCCACCCGCTACCTGTCGGTGTGCGAGCGCCTGAACCTGGCGCTGGCGCTCAGCCTCACCGAGACGCAGGTCAAAATCTGGTTCCAGAACCGCAGGACCAAGTGGAAGAAGCAGAACCCGGGCGCCGACGGCGCGGCCCAAGCCGGGGCTCCCGGGGCTGCAGCGGCGGGAGGCGGCGGTGGCGGCGCGGGGGGCAGCCCGGGTCCCCCAGGCCCAGGAGCAGCGCCCTTCCAGACGGTCCCCTCCTGCTCCGCGGCCAACGCGCTCTTCCCCGCCGCCGCCTCCTTCCCGCTGGCGGCCGTCGCCGCGGCCCGGGGCCCCTTCGCGCCCTTCCTCGGGCCCCCCTACCTGACCCCCTTCTACGCCCCCCACCTGTGAGCTCGCAGCCCCGCGGCTGCCGCTGCTCGGACTCTCCAGGCGCAGGGCCACCCCTCCCGGCGCGCGGGTGTCTGCGCGCCCCCTCCCCGCGCGCGGCCCGAGGGAGTCCGCGTCTGCACCCGGCTCCCCGGTGCGGCCAAGCCTGCTGCGCCCCAGGGCTCCCCGGCTGTGTGTGTGTGGGGGGTCTGCGCGTGGGGCGCCGCGACCTCCAGTCCGCCAGCCGCTCTCCCGGGACGGAGTCCTCAAAGGTGTTGGTCCCCGCTCCCCGCCTCACAGCCGACTGCGCCCCTGTTCCCACCGGGTCACCGGCCCAGACCTGGAGGTTCCCCCCCCCCAGGCTCCCCCTCCAAAGCCGGGGGAGCTGCGCCCCTGAGCGCGCACCGCGCTGGGAAACGGACGCTTTTTCCAAAGCGTAAAACTCAACGTGTGTCTAGACCTTCCTTTAGGATTCGGACGCAGCACCATTCTTGTTCCAAAAAGACTCGCCGTGGAGGCTGGTGAGCGCGCGGAAGGGTGTCCGGGGTGTGAAAGAGCGCTTCCCGGGTGCGTGGCGCCCCTGGCGAATGCGCGCATATTCCTAACGGACCCCCTGCAGGCGCTTGGCCCGGAGCCACCCCAGCGGGTGCTGCTGCTGCTGCCACCTGCCCGCCACAGCTCATCCCTCCGCGACATGGCTCGCCAGCGGCGTCTGGAATGCTCTTCCTCTGGTTTTCCATGTAGTGTGGTGTGTAGCCGACCCAGTAGCTCAGAAACCCAGACGCCCCCAAGCCACGAGGTCATGTGTGCTTGACTCTCACCTTTGTTTGATGAGGCCCACTGACATCTACAGGAATACCGCCTTCCTTGTTACCTCTCGGGAGCCCGGGCCATTAGCAATTACATTTAATCGCCAGTGACTTCCTATAAAGTAGAAGCACACGGCTGATATTATGAACTGTTGCCATCTTTTTTTTTTTTTTAATTTCAGAGAGGAAGGGAGAGGGAGAGAGACACACACACACATCAATGATGAGAGAGAATCATTGATGGGCTGCCTTCTGCACACCCCCGACTGGGCATGGAGCCTGCAACCAGGGCCTGTGCCTTGATGGGTAATTGAACCGTGACCTCCTGGTTCATAGGTCGATGCTCAACCACTGGGCCACGCTGGCCTGGCACTATTGTCGTCTTGAAACATCAAGTTGTATTATGATCAGGAATGATAGAAAACAGCCTCTCTCTCTCTCAAATTAACTGAAGATTTCATATTTATGTGACCCTACGCGATGTGAAAATATCTATTTAATTATGTAGGAGTTACTGTTTAGACTCTTCCCCTTCTATTCTAAGGAAGAAAAGTATCCCCAAGCAATGCATGGTACTTTCTAAAAGACAGTAGGGCCAGATGAGATTTAAAAAAAAAGAATGCAGGTCCTGTAGTGGAGGGGCTATTACCTTACTCACGGTCACACACTCATCAGGACTCCTCAGACCTATTCATCGGTTTCTCACAAGTCCCGTTCAGTGCATCCAGGCGCTGAGTCCATGGGACAGAGGCCAGACCATCTCGGGGAGCTGGGTTTCTCTAAGATGTGGGGCGATGTCATCGCTCTCAGGGACCAGGACCACAGACTCTGGGTAGAGAGGGGGCTTGTGGGTAAGGGTGGGGTGCTGTCATCCCGGCTTTTCCTGCACCCACACTTTCTAGCGGAGCAATGCCCCAGGGTGTGACGGTGCTTGTGCTGTGTTCCAAGGCCCCGTGACTTTCCCGCCACGTCCTTAAACTCAGCCTATTGATGTGTGTGTGTCTAACCAATGCCTGTTGTAAGGGTTCCCCCGGGATTGTTTCTTGCTGTCTATGAGCAAAGCGTTGACTGACGGTGATGACCAGATGTTGTCTATTTGCATCCCCTCCCCCACCAGCTGGCATTCACAAGTAGAGGGGCCCTGTACCCTAACCTGCGTTCTCATGCCTTCCGTTTCAGACCATAACTAGACACACATACATAGCTCACTCCCAGGCGGTATATGCAAGCACACGCTTAGGGTCGTTTCATAGCACAAACGAATTTACATAGCACAGACACACATACATTTACATGGCTGTAAATTAAGTTAACACCTGCTTTCCAGATTTCCAGAGCATTGTGGATGCCTAGACTTACTCACATGTTCTTCAGAGTCCGTAAGGAGCCGGCCCGGTCCCTCGGTTGGCCAGAGTGTTGTTCCAGTACGCTAAGGTTGCAGGGTCCATCCCTGGTCAGGGCACACACAGGAATCAGTGGATTCATGAATAAGTGGAACAACAAATCGATTTCTCTCTCTGTTTCCCTTTCTCAGTCTAATCAATGCATAATTTTTTTTCTTGGTTAAGCCTCACTCAAGATTATTTTTCCATTGATTTTTAGGGAGAGTGGAAGAGAGAAAGACAGAGAGAAACATTGATTGGTTGCCTCCTGCAAGAGCCCTGACCGGGGCCTGGGCTGGGGAGGAGCCTGTAACCAAGGTACCGGCCCTTGACTGGAATCAGACCTGGGACCCTTTGGTCAGCAGGCCAACGCTCTATCCACTGAGCCAAACTGGCCAGGGCTCATCAGTCAATAATTTTAAACACACACACACACACACATACACACATACATGCACACACATATATACACACATACATGCACACATACACCCACTCACACATACACATACACACATACATGCACACACATATATACACACATGCACACATACACCCACTCACACACACACACACACACACACACATTCCACCTTAAGGCCAGTTGAAGGGAAGCATGTAACAGTCTAACAAGTGGGAAGACCAGACTTCTGGAAAGAGCAGCAGAAAGCAGCCCCGCCCCACTCCCACCTCCCAAGGGAGGAAACCCAGAGCCTGCTGTGGGGAGGAGGAGAGCAAGGGGCCAGCACTGAGGACTGGAAGGCACGGGGCTGTCCGCATTGTGGTTTCACCATCCACTTCCTGGTGGTGATGACATTGCCTGCTTCTCCATGTGCCTGCTGGCCACTGCTGTCTCTGTCTTAAGTGTTTCGTCAGGTCTTCTGCCCACAGGGTACCCCTCCTTTACCGGTAGGTAAACTGAGCCTTCGAGAGGTGACTTGTCCACTACCTAAGAGACAGACTCAGTGAGGCTGGGACATGCCCAGGGCCACACAGCTAGGAAGAGGAGACCAGAGCCTGAGACGCAGGCCTGGTGCCTCCAGAGTGGCTGAAAGTGTACGAGGGGCTGCCGATCATGTGAGATGTTTGGTTACAATCTTTAAAAACGATCTGAGAGCTGTTGGGCCTTTTGTTCCCTGTAAAGTGTCGGCACCAGAAATAAAGGCGATTCTATAGCTTCTCCCCCCTCCCCCCTGCACAAAGTGAGTCCCTATTCTGTATCAACACTGTTTTGGGTGATGGGAGTGTATTTGTTGATTTATCTATTTCTGTTAAAATTTGTATTGGTTTGAGAGGGAGAGGGAGGAAGAGGAGAGGGAGAGGAATGACAGTTGCTGGGAAGCTCCTTCTCAAAAGACTGGGAAACTGCTCCAGAGAAGGGCAGTTATACCTTAGAGTCAAAGGGGGAAGCATCAGGGGGTCCACTGGGGGTAGACTAGGGAGGCGGGAGGAAGCGGGCGGGAAGCCTCTGGGATTGGCTAACGAGTAAAATGATAGACACATGCTGCTTTCACAGTGGTGGGTGCAGCACGTGGAGATGGTGTTCGGGAGACCAGGTCACATCGAGGGGCTCCGTGGTCGCTGCTCTGCGGGGGTGTGTGCCCTGAGGAGACCTTCCGAAGGTTTATCATCTCAGATGCACAGAGAGGAGTGGGCTCAGTTCAGGTCAAGGTTGACCTTTGGCGAGGAAGGTGCCGGCCTGGGACAGGACAGGACAGGACAGGACCACCCTGTCATGCTTTTGGTTAAGTCTCCTGTCAGACCATGCTTGGTGGGTATGTTATAAGGCCGCCCTGAGCTTGCCAGGCTTGGTATGTGGCCCTTTTGTCATCACAGAACTTTACTGAATTTGAAGGGATTTGGAGGGAAATGTCACATGGATGAAAGAGAGGTTCCCAGCGTCTGCGTTGCTGTAGAAGCATGTGCTTTCTTTCCCGCCCTCGCAGATGGAGGGAATCGATAGAAATCAGCTCCGACACCCCGGGAAAACACGACGCCCCGGGGTGCCCCGCAGTGGCAGGCGGCTCTGGGCTTCCTCATTTCTAACCCTCTGTCTCCCCATGGCCTCCATGCAGAGACCAGCCCAGTCCCCCCTCCTGCAGCCCTGGCGGAGACGTCCTGACCCTGAACATGTGGGCCGGGCTTCTGACCCAGTAATTGCACCGCCAGGACTTTAACCTACAGATATGCCTTCGGGAAGGGTCACAGACAAGGTTATCTGTTGAGACACTGCACAGCTAGACTGGAACCAACCCAGCTGTCTGCAATATGGGGTTGTTAATGCAGCTATAAACAGAAGACAGAGGGCCGCCTCTCCCGGTGCTGGCGAGAGCGCCGGGCGCGGCAGCGGCAAGGTTCAGAGAGCCCGTGGACCCGCAGGTGCAGGTGTAAGGGAGCAGTGAGAAGATGGGCGTGTCTGTGCTGGCTTCTCTTTGCCCGAACCATCAGGGGAAGGATGTGCAGGAAGACAACACGCAGGGTTGTCCACGGTGGGCGTGGGCTGGGAGGCTTGGGCTGGAGGAAGTCCTCTCGGGGTGGGCTTTTTAATCTGCCTTGATTTGAAAATGAAACCGCTGCATTAACTGTTTACAACGAGAAGTTGCTGGGGGGAGAAAATGTCAGAGAAGAAAGTAGTTCAATAGAACTATCAAAAAAAAAAAAAAAAAAAAAAAAAAAAAAAAAAAAAAAAAAAAAAAAAAAAAAAGAAAAGAAAAAAGAAAAAAGGAAGGGAGGAAGAAAGAAAATAAAAAGCTAAATGCTTTACGTAGTTTCAAAGTTTGGAAAAAGGAGAGCATTGAAACTTTTTGACAATCAGCTCAGTGAGGCACTTGGCAATGCCCCTTGACTTATCTCAAGCTTCCTTTAGGAAGTTAACACACACATGCAGAGCTGTGTAAGGACCGGAAGAGGGCCACCTCGGAGCGGAATTGCTAACACGTGCTGTGGCCCAACGGAGCTTCCCCAACTCCAGGGAGCAGCACAGAGAACTCTCAGCTCCAGTAGGAATAGTTTCTGAGCTATGTGAGTGACACTTCACAGGAAAAGAAAAAGGTCGCCTTTTCTACATAAAATGTATTTCAGCAGATCAAATTGATAACACATTGTTGCCCTTTCAGTGGACCCTTTCCTAGCTCTCTGAGTATAGCCTGTGATTTATCGGGGTTTTCAGTAGGAATCTGGAGAAGATGGAGAATTCAGGCCCGATGATGATCATGAGGGTGGGCAAAAACCCTTTGCTCCTCGTGCTAAATACAAATAATGATGCCCCTCATGTTTTGAGCTGCTGGTGGCTTAGAAGGGACCAGATGCTTCAGGGTACCACAGCTCTCGGTGGTCCCCATTTTACAAGACGGGTAGGGGAGCTGGGCGGGTGGTGCTTCTGGTTACCCAGCTAAGGAGTGGTGGAGTCAGGATTGACTTTTGGATTTTTAAAAATATATACATTTTTATTGACTCCGGAGAGAGGAGGCAGAGGGAGAGAGGGACAGAAAACACCAGTGATGAGAATCGTTGATCTGCTGCCCCCTACTGAGGATTGAGCCAGCAACCTGGCCATGTGCCCTGACTGGGAATCAGACTGCGACCTCCTGGTTCATGGGTCGATGCACAACATGGGTCGACCCTGAGCAACACTGGCCGGGCGACTTTTGGATTTTTTGATGCTGAAAGCTGCATCTTAACTACAGTAGGTGTGCCTGGCAGGTGCTCGGAGCACCGATGAATCAGACTGGAGCATTGACGTGGTCCCCTACGCATCCAGTGCCGCCTCTGAGGCTGGAGCTGCAAGGCGCTTACACCCCTGACTCCGGAGCTCCGCACAGGGCTGTGAGCTGGGGAGCAGGGCACCGGGTCCTTCAGAATCCAACTGGAAACAGGAGACTGACGTGGTGGAGGTCTCCCACACAGTGGTTCTCAACCCTCTGGCCCTTTACATACAGCTTCTCTTATGGTGACCCAACCATAAAATTATTTCCGTTGCTACGTCATAACTGTAATGTTGCTACTGTTACGAATCGTCATGTAAATATCTGATATATAGGATGGTCTTAGGCGACCCCTGTGAAAGGGTCGTTCGACCGCCAAAGGGGTCGCGACCCACAGGTTGAGGACCGCTGGTCTAGACTGAGACGGATTCAGACTCAGAAACAAAAGTACGTCAGTTTAATCAATGCAATAAACCACACCTGAGGTGGCAGGGGAGCGTGTCATTTCTCAGCCCGAATTTAAGGATTTAATTAACCGTTATTGCTAAAATCCTCCTGGGGGAGAATCTGTGTCAAAAGAGAGAGCCGGATGCCTCTGTGGGGGTGTGGCAGCCACGCATGCAGAGCGCGCTGCACTGCGACTGAACCCCAGGCTGGCAGTTTGCTGTCTGTGCCTCGACGGGCCGAAATGCTGAGCAACTCGTGGCAACATCCTGAGCAAAGTAAACCTTACGTGTCTTCAACAAAGATGAAACATGTGTGATGCCCTAGTATCGTTACTTAATAGCATTTAACTTTGAAGTTTAAAAAAAAACACCTTTAAAAACCAGCTCATTTACGTCAACAATTTTAGGAGAAAACGTTGAATTATTTTACATTAATTATTTTTTTACGACAGTTCAACAAAAAAAGAGTCAGAATTCAAGTTTGCCAAAGAAAAGTAACCAAGTTATCCAACTCTGGGCCCTCTGGGTCCACCTCATCCATCAATAAAACATCCTTGCGAAACGCTCGGGGCTTCCTAGCCCCTGAGTAGATAAGGGTGTGAATATTTAACTAGCACTTGAGATTTCTCTTATTTTATTTTGAAGTCAATGAGCAATGGAAATATTGTCCCAATAAATGTTGCTATTGACTCACTACTAAACATTTTGTCAAAAAAAAAAGTTTACTTCCGCCATTTTTTTTCGTTCTGAGTTGAAGTTCTTTCTGCTGATTAAACATCTCGAGCAGGGAGCCTGATGGGTAGACCGCCTGGCTGCTCTGCCACCCTGTGTCCTGTTTCGTAGGACCGGCTGGGGCTCTTCGCCTTGGGACCTTGGATTTATCTGTCGTAAAAAGTGTTAGGTTTGGTCTTCGAAGCGTTTCAGCTTTAAAATCTATGACGCACTCGGATCCGTAATTCACGTGTTCAAAATAACATAGTTACCGTGTTTCCATATCAAGAACCAGCTGACTTTTCAGCTCCAAGGAGCCAAGTCCCCTTTTAATCATTGGCTGTTGAGTTGGCTTCCATCGACTTCACCTCTAGCTGCGTGAGCCTCGTAGGCTGGCCACCATCCCCCTCCTGGTATTTCCCGTTCTCTCCCTACTCAGCCTTCTGGGCACACAGTGTCCTCCATCTATAATGACCCCCGGGACCCTCTCAGGGGCCCACGCTAAGAATTGGCCACCCCCTTTCTCCAGCACACAGCTCCTCCAACTCCTCAGGCCCAGGGGGCAGCTCTGCGGCCCTTAGACAGGCAGCAAGGACAACAGCGAGGCACCTTCTCCAGCCCAAGCTTCTAGGGCTTTAAATACATTATTTCTCTATAGAACTGGTTTCAGAAAGGAAGGGAGAGGGAGGGACAGAAACATCAATGACGAGAGGGACTCGCATGTCGGCTGCCTCCTGCACGTCCCACGCCGGCATGTGCCCTGACCAGGAATCGAACCGCGACCTCCTGGTTCAGAGGTGGACACTCGACCAGTGGGCCGTGCTGCTTTATAGTCTGAAAGGCTGTTCCTGTTCCAGGAGTGGGGAGGGCTCTGGGCCACCAGGATCATCCTCTCATAATGGCCATCTGCTCTGCCTCTTGCTCCATGGGGACAACTAGTGACTCACATCTGGGGGTCATGCCCCCTGTGTGACCTCAGAAGCACCTGCTCCTGCCCGCAGAGGCAAGAGCCGGGCATGTCTGGCCTTTGTACCTATATTCCAAGGGCTGGGTGTGGCTTACACACCTGCCCAGGTTTGTAGAGCAGGTCATGGGGAAAAGGCTTGCTCCCCGATGACGAGTGTGGAATCATCGCTCCTCCCCAGGCAGCGTGCTGATGGGCTGTGGGAGGCTGCAGGAATCCTGCAGGGGCCCAGCCTCCAAGGGCCTGGAGCCTGGCTGGGGAGAAGGAGACACAGGTAGAGCGAGATGTGGCTGCGCAGGACTCTGGCCAGGGCGCGGGTTGTGCTGAGTGGCCCGAGGAGTCGGGGAGAGTATCACGTGGGGAGGGCAGGCCCAGCGCTGCGCCTGGCCGTCTCAGGTCGAGCTCAGCTCCCTGGGAGAGAACACAAGTCCCCCCGCAGCCTGTCCTCACACCGGGACCGACGCTTCCCTGGACCCGAGTCTCCGCCCTGGCCCCCAGCCGACCTAGCCGCTGCCCCTCTCCAAGCCCCCGCCCTACTTTGCTCTCCTCGCTCCTGCCAGACCCCTGCTGCCCAGTGTCTGGAGTCTTCTCTCCTCCAGACACAGACGCCTGCCCCACCTCGGGGTGGTGGCAGCAGGCTTTTTCGAGGGGATATAACTGAGGGGAAGGGGCTTCTCTGCTGGTAAAAACCACCGAACGCTCATTTGCCAGGTCCCCTTGCCAGTGGGTCTCCTGGCTGTCGGCGGGGATTTCCCTTGGCAATCATTCCGAGCCCAAGCGCGGGCAGGCTCCGCTAAGAACAGCAACAGCAGGCTGGACGGCGAAGGAGGAAGTAAAACCCGGGAGGCCTGCGCACCCCACACGTTGTTTTTCTGGTCAGGGAGTAATTGAGAGTCGCCTGTGTACAAAAACGAAGAATTCTTTCCCTTTAGCCCGGCCGGTGTGGCCCAGTGGTTGAGCGTCGATCCATGAACCAAGAGGTCACTGGTTCAATTCCGGTCAGGGCACATGCCCAGTGTGTGTGTGTGTGTGGGGGGGGGGGGTTGGGGGGGGCGAGGAGGAAGGGCAGCTGATCTTTGATGTTTTTCTGTCTCACTGTTATTTCTCTCTCTCATTTAATGTTTCTATCTATCCTGTTCCCTTTCTCTCTCTCTAAAAGAAATCAATAAAAACATACTTTTTTTTAAAAAAAAGAATTCTTTTAAATGTAGCGGCTGTTTTCTTCCCACGGTCAGAGTTGCAGGTTTGCGTGCACACCCGTTGAGGGTGAGTTTCCTGACGTCCCCTCCTTGCTAGGGGCCCGCACGCTCTCCCCTGGTGCGGAACCGTTGCAGCTTCAGGCACTGGGCGCTCAAGGGACATGTGCTGACTGGACTGAGGAAGCTGATTCAGGGGGGACAGGTGCCTCTTTCAGCTCCACGGCTGCTGGGCAGTTAGGTACTGGGACCTGTGAATAGTTTTAGGGGCTCAAAAAATCCTTGCGGTGTATGCTCCGTCCTTCCACGTGTCCAGGCTGGACACACAAAGCACATGCCAGTGGCGCCGTTCGTTCTGCTTCTTGGCTGAAAACGAGCCTGCTCTCAAGTCCACGTCTCCAAGGCCGTTAGGCTGAAAAGCAACCGTCAGGAGAGGAACTGGAACATATCACCACGCTCTCTGTACCTATTGCGTCTTTCTGATAAGAAACAAGAGATAAAGCCCAGACATTCCCAGCGGTTTCTTGCCTACGAAAGCACTTTAGTTAAAGAGTCCCTTATCTGTGAGCCCCAGAGCGTCCAGGCCTGGGCCACTCGCACGTTGGCTGGCCGGCCCCGGGCGTAAACACATAGCCTGGGCCCCTGGCTTTGTAATCATTCCAAGAGCTGGGCTTGGCTCACACACCTGCCCAGGTTGGAAGAGCAGGACGGTGGGGAGACCGTTTCTCTCTAACCCCTGGGGCAGAACCAGCTAACTTCCAGTAATTAACCACATTGTTGGGGGGGCGGGAGGGGGAGAAAAAGAAAGGAAGGAAAAGAAAAGGAAAGGGCATAGGCCCCACCAGTGGGAGTGGCCCCACCAGCGGGAGTAAGTGACTTTGGTCTCGGGCAGGTGGGGCCCAGGGGGACAGAATCCCTTTTGGGGTCTTGCCCTGGACAGCTGCAGACCTGGGCCCTGCTGTCAGGGCCCTGCCTCTGTGCCTGCACCATTTTTCCGGTCCCTGCTGTGCAGTTGTGACTTTTCTTCCTGCTCAGCGGCTTATGTATGTCCAATATCTGCCGTTTGCCCTCCTACCCCATCTTCTCCTTGCCCTTCCCCACCCTGTCTGTGTCCCCGGAGGCTCACCCACAAGGACTGCCTTTCAGGGCTGGCACCTGGCTCTTTGGCTTCTGGGTGGCTCAGCCTGGGACCACGCTGGCAGGAGAGGAGGGGTTGGAACCCTGGTCCCCCAGCTCCACCCCCGTGGGGTCACAGTCACTTGTGGCCATGGCCCAGGCAGGTGTGGGTTCTGAAAACCTCTCCCTTTAGGCCTGGGGCTGACAAAGGCCCCCCAGGTGCATTGGCCCAGCTCACTTCACCCTCTGGTTGACCTGTCCCCAGTGAATGGTGAGCAAGCAGACCTCAAGGTTACATGTGGGAGCTGCTACCTATTCCCGCTGGGAGCAGGACTGATCACGTGGGTCTAGTGGCCCGCGGCGCCCAGTGGGTCCTCTGCCCCTGATCACGTGGGTCTAGTGGCCCGCGGCGCCCAGTGGGTCCTCTGTCCCTGCTTGCGGCCGCACATGGAGCTGGGCAGACCGTCCCCCTTGGGTGACCTGCGTAGGTCGCTTGCCCTCTCCCGTCTGCTGCCCAGCGTCCCGCAGAGACGACATGATGTGCAGCGCGTTAGGGGTTCGCACCAGACTGAGCTCGGAGTTTGTAACGAGTCATCCACGCAGCGCCGGGGCCGCGGGTTCTCCAGCCGCCGCGGTGGCTGCTGGGGGAGCAGAGCCGCAGCCCCGGTCAAGGGCGAGGGGGCGGGGCTGACGTGGGCGCACGGCCGCGGGGTCAGCGGGGGGCCGCGGGGTCAGCCGAGTCGGGGGCCGCGGGGTCAGCGGGGGGCCGCGGGGTCAGCGGGGGGCCGCGGGGTCAGCGGGGGGCCGCGGGGTCAGCGGGGCCGCGGGCGAGGCGCCGGCCAGCGGGCGCGGGGTCAGCGGGTCCCGCGCGCTCGCGGGACCGCGGGGGTGGGCGGGGTTACGGGGCCCACGGCAATTGGTGCTCAGCCCTCCACGCCAGCCAATGGGAGGCGAGGGCGTCCCGGGGGCGGGGTGGACGCCGCATCTTAAAGCCCGTGACGCGCCGCGTTGGCCGCTGCCGCTGAGACGTCGCCGCGGGTCCCCGGTCGGAGGCGCCGCCAGGTATCCGCGCGGGCGGGCGGGGCGGCGGGACTGGTCTCCGCGGCGGGGGGCGAGGCCGAGGGGCGCGGGCGGCTCCGAGCCGGGTCCTGGGTCCCGGGGAGCGGGGAGGGAGGCAGGCTCCGCCTCCGCACCCGGCGCGGCGTCACGGGGCCCGGCGGCCGCGGGCGAGGGGGGGCCGGAGGCGCCGAGGCTGTGGATGTGGCACCTTCGCCTTCCAGGCCGGGCGGAGCCCCGACGTGTCTGCGCGCCCGGGTTCTCCGAAGGGAGGCTTTGGGGTGCCGCGGGCACCCTGGGCTTCGGACACCCTGGGCTGCGGGGACCATAGGCTGCGGGCACCCAGGGCTGCGGGCACCCTGGGCTGCAGGGACCCTGGGCTGCGGGGACCCTGGGCTGTGGGGACCATAGGCTGCGGGCACCCTGGGCTGCGGGGACCATAGGCTGCGGGCACCCTGGGCGCCGGAGGTGGGCCTGGGGTGCGTTCTGGACGGCGGAAGTGCTCCCTGGCGGTGGCACCCTCCCGCAGCTCCCGGGCCTGCCCCCTCCCCCGTCTCCCGCAGCCTTTGTGGGGTCAGACCCGCGGGAGGGCGCCTCCCCCGCAGTCGGTGCTGCAGGTCCGATGGTGGCCGGTGGCTTCCTTCCCCGCCGCGCGGGGCCACCTGCCTCTGCCTCCTCTGCCCGGCGTCGCTGACCTCCGCGGGTCCAGTTGACCTGCTGGACGAGCGGGGAAGTTGGGGGAGAGGAGGGGGGGAGGAGAGGCTTTGGTTGGAGAAATTCCTCCCCTCCGGGCGGAGCGGGCTCCTCATCTCATCTTATCTGCCGGAATGAACGTTCTCACGGATGTTCCCACCTGAGACTCCACGGATGAGACTTCCTCCTGCCCACGAGCTGGTTCCCAGCCACAAACCAGATCTAGGTGTTTTTGATGGAAAAAAGCGGCCTCAATAACAGCCTTTTGTTTGGGGTTTACGTTTTTCCTGACGTTTGAGATGAACGATGCATCCTCTGCCCCCCAAAACCCAGTGATCTTTACATAGTACAGATTCTTAAAAAGGCATTTTCCCCTCTGAGAGCCTGGCTTATTTCTATTTCTCCCACACTCTGCCCTTTTTTTTAAAAAATGTGTTTTTATTGATTTCAGAGAGGAAAGGAGAGGGAGAGAGAGACACATCAGCAATGAGAGACTCGGCTGCCTCCTGCACAGCTCCTACTGGGGATCAAACCTGCAACCCGGGCCTGTGCCCTTGAGCGGAATCGAACCTGGGACCCTTCATTCCGCAGGCCGATGCTCTATCCACTGGGCCAAACCAGCCAGGGCTACTCTGCCTTTTTTATAGTTACTTGTGCGCACAGACCCTTGACTGAGTTCATGAGGATGGACTGAATCTCATACATTAAATGTATATTTTTATTGATTTTTTTTTTTTAGAGAGAGGAAGGCAGAGAGAGAAACATCCTTGATCAGCTGCCTCCTGCTCGCCCCCTACTGGGGACCCAGTGAGCAACGGAGGCCCACACTCCACCCCCAGCCACACAGGTGGGCGCGGCTGGATCCCGTCCATTCCGGGTGGTGGTGAGCGGCCTGGCCTGGGAGGTGTGCGGAGGGAGTTGTCTGCCTGAGCCAGTCTTTTTCAATAGTTGTGCTTAGGCTGCTGGCCAGTGACGCACTTGAGTTGGACGGTCACCAGATTATGTAAAAACCCAGCCTCGCTGGCAGGGCTTCTGGAGGAGGACTGCATTTGTTGTGAATGGTTACCTCGAGAAAAGTAAATATTTGACAAACGGAGTAAACCAACTTTATTCAAGTGGCATATTTTAAGGTTTTTTTAAATTGAATTTACACTGTGTTTTTTCCCTGAGTGAATTAAAATATCTCCCGGTGTATGCTACCTTAACTTCAGCAGGCAGCCTTTCGTGGACGGTCTGCTGTGGGTGTGTTCTAGTGTGATGGCTTGAGTCAGGCAGGG
>PVJC01006465.1:0-54814 GCA_004026665.1 Murina feae
CCCTGAATTGCAAAAGACAACTGAAGCATTTTTGACCTTGGCTACAATAATACTTCATGTTTTAGCACTTTAGTCAGCATTTTATCTACTAATTGCTACACACTACCGCATGTGGCTCGAATCTGCCACTGCAGCTCTCTGTCATTGGTGAGCGAATTGCTTGATAAAGACTGGGAATTCAACCTGGCTGTTTCCTTTTTTGCTCCCCCTCGCTCACCCCTCCCTCCCCTTTTTTTCTTTCTTCTTTCAGCTAGAAGCCTCTAATTTTTCCAGAAAATACCGCATGGATCAGAACAGGGCAGGTGAATGATTCCCTTATCTCCTTCCACTGGTTAAACTCAGATCACTTTGGCGACCCCCAGGCAAAGGGGGGCGGGGAGGAATGAGAGGGGCGAAGCGAGGGGGGCGGGAGCGGGGAGAGGATTCTGGCCTGCTGGTGGATCTGATGCTAGGCGATTCTGCACGTTGGTCCCCAGCCTATCGCGTGTTGGAAGGCCGTGGGACTCCGCAATGCCCACCTGGGCTCTCTGTCTCTGTCTCTCTCTCTCTCTCTCTCTGTCTCTCTCTCTCTCTCTCTCTCTCTCTCTCTCTCTCTCTCGTTCTGCTCGGTCAAGAAATGGGGTTCGAGTGGGGTAGCCCCAGAGGCTGAGACTGATTCGTGAATTGAAAAGCTAGTCCTTTCTGAGGGTCAGCCACCGCCTAGTCCCCTCCCCCTGGCAAGCTTGGCGCCGTGGTGAGGGGGTGGGTGGCGTTATTCATAAGGCGGCCTCCCGCAGAGCAGGCTTGCCAAGTCTTAGTGCAACAAGTCTATTGGTTTGAAGGATAAACCGGGTTATACGGGTCACTGCTTTTCAGGAGACCTCTAGTGGTCAAAGGCTGAGCTACATCTTAAATTTGGGGCTCCTCCTATTTGTCTCAGCTCCTAGGCTATCCTGGGGTTAGGTCTCCAACTCAGGGCCAGGCAGTAAAGGCCGGTAGCTTGGGACAGATTTGTCATGGACTTGAGGCCAGAACCAGGAGAGAAGCAGGGAACTCAGAGAAATGGATCCCCTGGGAGGGGTCATGTGATGCCCTTTGGAGGCCCCAAGTTCTTCTGCCCTTAGAGATGGAGACTTCCTATCGTTATCTTGATTTTCCTCCCAGGTCTGAGATTAATCAAGTATTCTCAGGGGAGTTGGATTAAATTTGCCCAAGCCATTTCCAGTTACAACAGCAATGCTGAGTCTATTTATTTATTTTTCTAATTTGTTTGTAAATTAAAGCCAAGTCCCACTCCCTCACCCTAATCACAAATAACACCCAAACACCCTTTAATTTAACAATTCATTACCTTCAAGTGCCCTTGACATTTATGGGTTATTTAGTTTAGGAATAACTAAGCTTTTCTTTTCTTTTTTTTCTTCTACTTTTTAAAAATTGTGTGCACTGCAGTGGTGTGGATGTGACTTTTGACTAAATTGTGACCTTGTCCCTATATGCAGAATGCCACGGCATCCCACGTCAGGTGGGGAGGTGCCGGGGGAGAGGGTGGGGGTGACCTAAGGGCTTCTTGCTCTTCTGACTCATTTGTGACCCATACATTAATAAAGAATTTGATCAAATTGACCTCCAGCTGGGGGATTGCTGTGAATAGGTATCTTAGATCATTTCTAAAACAGGGTCCCAGCCATCTGAGGTTATGAAAACATCTTGCCTTGCCTGATTTCTAGAAAAGAAGACAAAAAATGTACAGACATAAAGTCTTGGCTTCACTGAGGGACTTATATACTGCCCACTAAAACTTTCTCTGTGCAGTTTCAAATGGACATTAATGATGCCTTGTATTTGGTGATTTATATCTTAAATTACTTGACGAGCATTAAGTAACTCATTACTTAGAAGCAGAGTGGGTAGGGTAGGTAAATCACTAGACTGAAAGTCAAGGGCACCATTCTTCACTGATTTTCTATGTCTCCTTGTCCATGGCTATAATTACCTGCAGGACTCAAACCCTAATTCTGGCTTTGTTGAAATTTCTCAGATAATTGTGGCAAAATTATCCAGACTGGTCATCTGTGTACCAGTAGTGGCAGCCCCCTCCGTCCTCCCCCCCGGCCCCCACCCTGTGCTAGGTCATCAACCAAACCCATGGAAGCGCCAGCAAGTCCCTAGGCTGCTTCCACCTACATTTTGCCATGACACAGACTGATAATTTTATGACTTGTTATTACAGGTTGAAATATGTAGATGTAGTAATTCACTGAGAGTGTAAAGAGATTTGAGTACTTCAGAGGGAAAATACTACCAAGAAGAATAGTGAGATTGTTTCTGTTCTCATCTTCAATGAGCTTTAGCCAAAATGAAATTGGGCAAGCTTTTCACAGAGAAGGTAGATGACCAGATAGCCTCACTCAGGGCTTACACAATGCCTCTCTCAGACTGTGCTAACACCAGCTTTTATGGATTTACCTGCAATTTTGCAAGCTGGCTATTAAACACGTCCATTATTACACATTAAATTACATAAAGTTGCAATTAAATGAATTAAAAAATATTCAAAACATATCACTTTCTAATTTTTTTAGTACTAGAGGCCCGGTGCACAAAAATTTGTGCATTCGGTGGGTTCCTCAGCCCATCCTGTGCCCTCTCGCAGTCTGGGACACCTCAGGGGATGTCCACCTGCTGGCTTAGGACCACTCCCCAGGAGACCAGGCCTAAACTGGCAGTCAGACATCCCTCTGGAAGCCCGGGAGCCCTTGGAGGATGTCCACTTGCCAGTGGGGAGCAGGCCTAAGCTGCAGTTGGACATCCTTAGTGCTGCTGAGGAGGCAGGAGAGGCTCCCACCACCACCACTATACTGGCAGCCATCAGCCTGGCTTGTAGCTGAGCAGAGCTCCCCCTGTGGAAGCGCACTGACCACTTGGGGGCAGCTCCTGCACTGAGCGTCTGCCCCTGGTGGTCAGAGTGTGTCATAGTGACCAGTCATTCCTAATTGTTCTGCTGTTAGGGTCAATTTGCATATTATTCTTTTATTATATAGGATATCTGTACTCTTGAGGTTATGTTGACCTTTTGTATTTTTATGGTTGCAGCACAATATAATGTGTGCTATTCCACATCTCTTCCCAACCAATGTCCATTGGCATTACATTGGTAGCTTGACATTTGCTGTGGTGGGAGAATTTAGACCCTGGAACTCAGCAAACATTACAAATCAGTGCTTGATTTATTGTGTTGTTGATTGCTTAGATTTAAGAAAGTGATGGAGAAAATGTTAATATTGTAGATTGTGATGGTTAATTTTATGTGTCAACTTGACTGGCCTTGTGTGTGGGTCTCATCCAATCAGTTGAAGGCCTGAATAAAACAAAAGACTGAGTAAGAGGAAACTCCTGCCTGACTAATTGATCTGGGACATGCTTTTTATTCTGGCCTTTGAAATCAGACTCAAACATTGGCTTTTTAAAAAAATATGTTTTTATTGATTTTAGAGAGAGGAGGAGAGCAATAGAAACATGGATGAGAGAGAAACATCAATCGACTGCCTCCTGCACACCCCTACTGGTGATCGGATCAAGCCCACAACCCAGGCATGGGAATCGAACTAGTGACCTCCTGGTGAACGGGACAACGCTCATCCAACTGAGCCATACCAGCCTCGTTCAAACATTGGCCCTCTATGGTTTCAAGCCTGCCAGCTTTTTCACTAGACCTTACAACACAAGCTCTCCTGGTTCTTAGGCCTTTGGACTCAGACTGGAAAGACACATCAGCTCTGCTGGGTTTCCTGGGAACCAACTACATATCTTGGGACACTTTAGACTTCATACATCATGGGAGCCTGTTGGTTCTGTGTCTTTGGCGAGCCCTGACTAACATTAAACATAATTTGAGCCAAGTCTGTAGTCAATTATATTGTGAATAGTACAAAACATTGAGAATATTTGCAAGTTATTATCTGACTCAGCAAAGAGGTAGCTCATGTCATGGACA
This sequence comes from Murina feae, assembly GCA_004026665.1. Taxonomy (NCBI): domain Eukaryota; kingdom Metazoa; phylum Chordata; class Mammalia; order Chiroptera; family Vespertilionidae; genus Murina; species Murina feae. The sequence goes on from PVJC01006465.1 coordinate 3,977, forward strand.
AAAGAGGTGATGTTCTGGGATACGTCTTTGTCTTTTCACTTTCATCTTACCGCTTAATATCAATGAAAATGTCAACTAACATTCAAGGTGGAACTACACTCATTTGTAAATTGCAATTATAGTTTAGCTATAGATACACGAGTTCAGAAAATAGTTAATAAAACCACTAAGTGAAAATAGATTGGCTATATGAAATTTACAGTGAAGATTGTTGCATATTTTATTACTTGTACATTTGTTTGCACTTCCTGTGTATTAGCAAAGTATATAATGAACTTATATACCACACACATACATATATATATACAGACATATATACACATCTAGATCTATACAAACAAATAATTACACAGGTTTTTTGTGTGGGTGGGGGTGGGGAACTAGTTAAATATTTAGAAGCACACCTCTGTCTAAAGGTTGCCTGAGTCCAACATGCAACGCAAATTTCTCTAGAGCTGGTGTGGTATGCTATATAGCCTACCACTCATTTAAAAAAAATATTTTATTGATTTTTCACGGAGAGGAAGAGAGAGGGATAGAGAGTTAGAAATATCGATGAGAGAGAAACATCTATCAGCTGCTTCCTGCACACCTCCTACTGGGGATGTGTCTGCAACCAAGGCACATGCTCTTGATCAGAATCGAACCTGGGACCCTTTAGTTCGCAGGCCGACGCTCTATCCACTGAGCCAAACTTGTTAGGGCCTACCGCTCATTTTTGTACAACCCATGAGTTAAGAATGTGTTTTACATTTTAAATGGCTGAATAAAGTCACTAGAAGAAAAATATTTTCTGTGGAATCTCAGAGGGAAGGTGGGGGAGAGTGGGTGGGTGGGGGGAGATCAACCAAAAAACTTGTATGCATGTATGCATAACCCATGGACACAGACAATAGGGTAGTGAAGGCCTAGGGTGGGGCAAGCTAGAAGGGGTCAATGAGGAAGAAAAGGGGGATATATGTAGTAATTTCAATAATAAAGATTTAATTAAAAATATTGTGAGATATATAAAAATTATATGAAATTCAAATTTTAGTGTCCATAATAAATAGGCTCATTCATTTATGTATTGTCTATGGCTAAAATGGCAGAGCTAAGTAGTTCTGACAGAGATCCTAAAAGCCTAAAATATTTACTATTTTGCCTTTTATAGTAGAAAGTTGAAGTAAGAAGTTGCCTGTTCTTGAATATGTAGGTACATTCCTTGGTTGGGAGTAGTAGACACAACCAAAAGATCTTTAGAAGTTTTTTGTGCTCCAACCGCTGGATAATAATGCTTTTTTTCCTTACTGCTTGTCCTAAAGCACTGTATCATTTTGTTGGATGATGATAAATATTTATCGAGTTGTCTCGTCCAAGGTGGTTCGGTTACTGTGTGCCTATATGCATGAAGGGACCCTTCAGGATTAAAGGTGCTATATAATAGAGGATTATTTTATGACTTGTTACTGCAGGTTGATATATGTAAATGTAATTCACTAATGATATCAGTGCATATATCTCGGAAATAAGAACATATTATCCTTCCATTTAGTTCTAACATCATTTACATCCTTTAAAAATATATACGCAATCAATTTTTTTAAATGAGGAAATGCAGCAGAAGAAAAAAATTCCTTTAATGCAATACTTCAGCTGAAAGTTTAATGACACAAAAGGCAGGCAATTCAAAGTTACAGTTCCCACAGCAACTGTAACTCTGCTATATAGCACATTTAGGCATAGATTTCACAGCATGTACTGCAATACAAAATACTCCACACTGGGCATGCAAGGGGGCAGAGTTATGGTTGCTATGGGTACCATGACTTTGAATTTCCAGATTTTTTTGAGAGTTTAAATTCTCAACCAGAACATCACATTAATAGTTCATTTTTTTCATTGAAAATAATAAAGGTTGTATCACTGTTTCCACTGTCAAATCTATCTCCAGCTCAGTCCACTGCGCAATATAAATACCTACCCAAACATTTTCACCCTACTAGCTAAAATTAAATCATGACCTCAGCCCAGGGAGTATTTTAGTTTGCAAATTTATATGCGATGACTTTCACTGGATAAACTGTATCTGCTCCCTCCTCCTTTCCAAAAATTACCAATAAATTCAGATTAACCCTTTCTGCATATTGGTGTATTTTATGTTATTCATGAGCTGAGAGGATATGATAATCGTATTCATTGTGTATGAATCTGTGATGTATATATTTATAATTTATACCCTGTCTACTTCCAAAAAGAACTGGAGGCAGCAAACTACATGTATTCATTTATTCATTTATTCCTTACACACAATGCAAGCCTATGTTTTTATGTCAATGGTCTCAGGACCCTTTACTTTAAAAAATTTTGAGGACTTCAAAGAACTTTTGCTTATGATGGTTTCATATATTAACAAGCAGTATATAATATATATTTTGATATTTACCATATTAGAAACAATTGAACTATTAAAATATTCTAAAATATTCATTAAGTTATTTAAAAATATTAAACCCATTATATGTTGACATATTTTTTATTAAAAACTATATTTTTCAAAACAGAGAAACTTAGTGAAAAGGGAGGCATTGTTTTACATTTTTACAAATCTCTTCAATGGAAGACAACTGGATTCTCATAACTGTTTCTACATTTAATCTGTTGAATATCACAAGTCGTATCACTTCTGGAAAATGCCACTATACTTTTGTGAATGAATACAAAGGGGGAAAAGCAGATAGTATCCTAGTATTATTATAGTTATTATTTTCACCCAATGGACCAACTGAAATGGTTTCAAGGATTTCCATGGTTCCCCAGGCTACACTTTGAGAACCGGTGCTCCATACATTTGTTTATCGTATTCTTCCAAGCATATGCCTCTTCCTTATCTACAGGAAGGCTCCTATTTATGCTTCAAGGCACTATGTATACAACACTATGAGAATATAGCTAAGAGAGTGATTAATTTTTTCTAGTGCCTTAGCTGTATTCTCATATTGCTATATACATATGTCAATTTGAGCATCTATTATGTGGGGTTGTTGTTATTGTTGTTAGACTATGAGTTCCTTAAAGGAGAACCATGTATTATATACTTTTCCCTTTCATTTTCTAGCATGGTACCTGGCATTTTGTATGTGTGGAATACAAGAATGCAATCCAATAAACAAGCAATAAAATAGCTCCCATTCACTGGGTCCATAATATATGTGAGGGACTAGGTTTGAGTTGTCTCAGATTTAATTCTCACAATAATGCTATGAAGTTAGCACTATTATTATCAATGTTTTTTGAATAGGAAACTAAATCTTGCTCAATGTTGAACAGCCATGGGTCACATAACATGCCAAGAAATATGGAGAACAGTAAAAAGTAGAAAACAGTCTTTGCCTTAAAGGCATTTACAACCTACTTTTGGGGCACAAGACATAATGCACAAATGAAAGACAAATAGCAATATAGAAGTTAGCTAAGCACAGACAAATACTATAATTAAAGAAGTGCCTACTTAGTAGTAACAGCTACTTATCCAATGAACTATTTTGATTCAAACTTTGGAAAACATACTATCAGAAAACCCTTATTTTAGAATGCACACCAGATAAATATGTATTCATTTATAAATTATATATTTACTATTGCACCAATCTATTACAAATATACTAATATAAAGGTATAAACTCAAAGATATAAATTAAAAAGAATGAGATAAAATATAAAAATGAATTCTATTTTTTTCAGCATGCACATGAATGATGCACCCCACTTTGGAGAAATTCACCTAAAATAATGGCAGTCAATGTTGGAGGCCGCTAGGCTCATCTGGGGAGTTTTAATATAGAACAATTAAAGGACTTCAAGGACAATTAAATCAGAATCTCTGAGGATGGGTACATAGGCCATAGGAATTTTTCCCCTCCAAGCAGAATTCTAATGAGCAAGTAGAGGTGAAAACCACAGATCTAGCCACTAACAACTGTAGTATCATGGAGAGAGATCAGGGACTGCAGCAGCTTGGGAAGACATCACAGAGAAGATGATATTAAAAGTAGCTTTGAAAGTTCAGAAATATTGAAGAGTTTTCATTCTCAACTTGGACAAGCTGATCTTTTAAATCCCTTCTTGCCTAAGTTCATACCTGTATTTTTATTTTTGAGGCTGGATTCAATCTGAGTGTACCTGGCTCACCAAGGTCTGGAAATCAGGAGCCCTGAGCTGGATCCTCTGTCAGGCTGAGAATTTTGCTGATCCCTTGGGCTATTTTTCAATAATAGTAATTATGGGGGTGGTGATTTTCTGTGGTTGTAAAATACTCTGTCTAAGGAAAGTATGTTATTTGAGTCAATATACAGTTCTGTAAATGGGATCATGAAATGTTTGTTCTGGAAGGCATCTTCTGTTTTATTTTATTTTTAAAATATTTTTATTGATTTCAGTGAGGAAGAGAGAGGGAGAGAGATAAAAATATCAATGATGAGAGAGAATCATTGATCGGCTGCCTCCTGCACCCCTCCCCTCCCCCTACTGGGGATCCAGCCCAAAGCCCAGGCATGTGCCCTTGACCAGAATCCAACCCAGGACCCTTCAGTCTGTAGGCCGAACCTCCACTCAGCTCCATTCACTGGGCCAAACCAGGTAGAGCTGGAAGGTATCTTTTAAAACAATGCTCTTGTTTTACACATGAGGAACTGAGACCCAGAAATGCTAAATAGTGTTGGGTGACTTCTGTAAGGCAAAGCTCTGAGAAGAAAGGCTTGGGATATTGGTGAGAGAAGGAAGAGGTGGCTGTCATTAGACAAATGGTTCTCAAATATGGAATTCCACCTTCATAACGTGCCTTAAATCATTCTAGGACACCATGTCTGGGCCAAATGGAGCAGAGTACTTGTGGCTCCTCCATCTTTTGCTGATCCATCAACCCTGGGGTTGAGTTTAAAATTTTTAAAAACAAATTACATAGAAGACCTCTAAACTCCATAGGTCAGAAAGATTCTGTGAATGAAGTGGTTGAACTAGATGAGCTCTGAGGTTCCTGTTGACCATCCATGAAATTCCTGGTATTGTGTTTATATCTAGTATCACTCAACATTGAGGAGAACATTAGAGCATTTCCCTTTGTGCTGGTAATTTGCATTTTGAGATCCAGAGGCTGGGGCCCATAGAATTCTGGGACAAATGTAGTCATACCTTGCTGTGTCTATTATCCATCACCTCATTATAGGTGAAAAACATCACAGCCTGGGTGGTGCCAGACCCAGGAGTAGAGTGTCATACATAGACCAAGAAAACTTCCTGTTGATGACTTGTCAAGGGTATTTTTTTCTGTTTGGTTTAAATAGGTTTCATGAAGTGGAAAACAACACATGAAAATTTTCTTGTTCTTCATTCACTAAAACACATGAAACGATCGGAAAGGTTCAAATGCAGGAGCTAGTACGACACCCGATGTTCCTTTATGCCTTTGTTTATAATGTTACTTTTTCTGGATATCTTTCACCTTGCCTTCTTCATCATGTCCACCTAAAGAAGTCCGACACACCAATTGAAAAATGGGCAAACAGTAACAGTAACTTATTGTCCTAAATGTTGGCATGTACTTAACTTTATGGGTAAGCACTATCCACATTTTAGATGAAGACTGAGGCAGAGGGAGGACAAGTAACTTGCCTAAGGCCACCCAGCTAGAAAGAGCTAGAGTAAGGATTCAAATTAGGTAATCATGGAATAGACGGGACTCTCAGAGAGAGAGAGAAAGCAGGGGGAGGGGGGTGGGGTGTGTATGCATATATGTATAACCCATTGCCACAGACTATAGTGTGGTGAAGGCCTGGGGCAGGGGGTGGGGGGTGGAGGGTGGGGGTGGATCAATGGGGTAAAAGTGGAACATATGTAATACTTCCAACAATAAAGATAAAAACAACAATAACAACAACAAAAGCAAAAAAACTCAGGTAATCAGTCCAGAGTCTGTGCTCTTAACACATTTTATCATCTCCTTGACAGTGTCTGGATGTCACACCAGAACAAATTCAAATGTTTTTATCACTTTTGATACATTTTTAAAAATTTTTATTTTTTAACTATGGTTTATATTCAAGATTATTTTGTGCTAATTTCAGGTGTACAGCGTAGTGGTTAGACAATCATATATTTTACAAAGTGGTCCCCCCGATATTTCAAGTACCCACCTGGCACCGTACATAGTTATTACAATATTATTGACTATATTCCCTATGCTGTACTTTGCATTCCCGGGACTATTTTGTGACTAAATTTTAAATTAAAAATGAGATTAGATCTATGACCTATCAACTTGGCAAAGATTTTAAATTGTAGCCAGCATTGGGTCGGAAGTGAGAGAATAGAATTTGCCCCACTGGGGGGAGTGCCAATTTATACAGTCCTTCTGAAAGACATTTGGCAGTACATACTAAGTCCTGTAGATATAACATGCCCCTAGACCTAGAAATTTCACATCTATGAATTTAAGCTAGGGAAAATTTTGGACAAGTTTACAAAAAGGAATATAAAATTTCATACCAGAACAATTGTTTAAAATAACAAAAAGTTGGAAGCAACATAAGTAATTGAAATAGAGTATTGGCTAAATAAATCTTGGTGCAACCCTAATAAGGAAAAATATGCACATATTAAGAATGTAATAGAAACATGTTTATTGACTTGGGAATATATTCAAAAGAAAATATTTTTAATTTAAAACATACAAGTTTATGTCACTAGTAGAATTAAGTCAATTAGATTCTTTGTGCTTTTTGGTGGTTTCAAATTTTTCTACAATGTATTACTCATGACATAGCAGGCACATTTGGGGCTAGGAGAACCCTCCCTCCAGACAACTGCTACTTGGCCCCAATTCTATGCTCACCCACAAGTCTTCTGATTACTCATTCAGCTTCCAGGGGCTGTGATAATGTACATCTAAATGATGGGCAGCAGCATCCCATAGCTCAGAAAAAAAGTGCTGTGAATTAAATATTACTAAACCAATGTTCAAATGTTCTAATTGACTATTAGTTATAAAACTAATACATATTCACTTAAAATTTCAAATGGAAGAAATATAGAATAATAATTGGATCATCTCTTCTCATCTATCCCCATGCCACTCACTGATACATAGTATAGATATTCTTCATAAAAGAACAAAGAAGCTATTGTATAATATCCCATAACTATTTAACCATTTCTCTATTGCTGGGTGGTTAGGTAGTTTCCAATTTTACATTATTACAGTAGGTGCTGCAATAAACTTGGACATGCCATTTTTTTGTGCATTTTCTGTGAGATAGATGCACAGAAGTGGAGTTGCCAAGACAAAATGAAAATAAATTTTCAATATGGCTACATGCTGCTACATTGGCCCATAGAGGGATGGTACCAATTTGTATTTCCCTGAGAAGCTCATGAGAGTTGTTTATGAGTTTGATCAGTTGGATTAGGTGTTGGCATAATCTTATGTCTGCAGCAATGACAAAATTGAGTCTCTGGACTGCAGAATTTCTGGAACTTGGTGATGAAAGAACTGCTCCAGTGTAGGGTCTTGTCTAGGGGGTCAGCAGATTGCCCTAAACAACACTGACTTTATGTCTCTCTTTCAACTTAAACTTGAGCAATCTTATGGCTCCTGAAGTATATTAGATCGCACATTAATTTCCTGTGAGCGCCCTAATTACTTGCTATTTGGGGGAATCTTGAAAGATCCAGTAAATATCACCCTACACTTTGGCCCACGGTCTGACTCAATTAAAACTGGGCAGAAGAGTAAGACAGAACGAGTAAAAACGTCACCCTTGTTATTGCTAAAGTTGATATTGAAGAACTGTGAGTTACAGCTATTGTGTAAGTAGGTTTCTCATTCTTACCTCTGGTAATAAAGAAGCAACACCCAGGCTCAGACAGCAGTGAGTCACTTCAAGTCTCCCCCACAGGCCAGCGCTTTTGCTGATATATCTGTTAGCTGGTGGAGAAGAATCAGAGGCATATGTTCTCTGGGTGAGTGTACTTGGCAACCTATGGCTGGTGTTCTTTCAAAGCTCACTGATCAGATTATGTCTCTTTTCCTTCCCTGGAGAAGCGTAAATGAGGAGATAGAGTGAAACCAGAGTGTTATATGGTGCTCACTCCACAAGACAGAAACACCGGGAATAGGGCAGATTCTTGCCCTTTATGACCCTCCTTCCAAACCCAATCCAAGAGGAATTGATTAGTAATGTCTGCCAAGGTATGGATGGGAGGATTTATGGCATATTTGTCATACATTTTTAATCCTGCAATAACTGTGCAATGAGTAAGATGAGGTTAGTATAAATGTTAGAAGCAATTGTGTCTTCTAAATTATAAAAGGGTTTCATTACATTTCAACAACCCCTAAAGATTTTTCTGTCTCTTGATACCTTTTGGTGCTACTCCCAGCACAGAACTGAGTATTTTTATTGTAATAGTTCATAATTCAGGATTCACATATTCAAATCTCCAGCTTCTGCACTGGGATAACAGAAGCAGAAGAGAAAAAAAAATTTCTGCCAAGTGGCCAAGGCTAAAATTGGTATTGGAAAAAATTAGATTTTCAAGCTATTAAGTATTTGTTACAAGCAATAGAGCATTTAAATAAAATGACGCTGGTGGATGTGTGTGTGGGAAGCAACCAATTGATGTGCCTCTCTCACATTGCTGTATTTCTCTTTCTTTTTCTCTTTCCCTCTCGTCCACTCTCTCTGAAAAAGCAATGGAAAAAAAATTTGCCGATGAGGATTAACCAAAATAATAATAATAATAATAATAATAATAATCAAAGTAAAACACAACAATAAAAAATAGTTATGATAAACCTGAGAGATGTACAAATTTCTACATCTAAATTGGGAAGTATATATCTATTTATTAATAGTAACAGAGGGACATTTAACTCATTAATGCTTACTTCCATCTGAAATCATTTTATTGTCTTCAGTTTGGGAAATAGACTTTTCTAGGTATGGTGGGAAGAGCTTGGGATTTCTAATCAGACCACATTGCATTAGCTTCAGCTCTGACTGGTCTCTCACAGTAAAAGTAGGATGATAATATCTACTTCACAGGGCTCCTGTGAGGCTGAAATGCAAAAAGAATTTAGAGCATATTTAGGCAATTTCATTTTTATTCTTTTCTACCAATAAGCTATTTGAAAAGTATCTCCAGTTCGAGGTGGCAAAAGGCATAAAAACCCCACAGCTACAGAATTTGAGAAATGGAAGGGTGTATTCAGAAAATAATAAACTAAATTTATGGACTTATTTATTTTCCATTCAAAATAAAAATAGCTTTATTGAGTCCCAAGGGGAAAATGTACCATCTTACAACTATCTACTTCACTGACTAGAAGAATGCTAGTGAGAAAAATGTTACAGCTAATAACCAGTCAAAGTTAATATCTGGGCATATTTGAAAAGAAGCAACACGGGTAGCATTGTAAGCCTTTAGCTTTAGATTCATGTGAGGCCAAGGGTTGCAAGGGACCTCTATGTTTCATAGGCCCTTGTTTAGGTCATTCCCTCATTACTAATGAAGAAACTGAAACTCCGAACATAAAATGTACCCATGATCTTAAAAATAAATAAGTTATATATAGTGACAACACAGTCTTACCCAATGTAGATGTCATTAAATGCTTATGAGTGACCCAATACCAACTGACAGTATTTCATACAGTTGTAAAATAACAGAATGCTCAATATGGAAGGAATTTCAGAGCTCTCTTATATCAGGGGTTAACTAGTTAACGTTAAGGAGTGACTTGAATCTGGGGGCACTGGGAGAACTAGAGAGATCCGATTATCTAGAAAGGGGACAGCCTCTAACTATTCCTATACTTGACTTTGGACCCAATGTTGCGAGATGTGACTTCTAAAGAGAAAGCAGAAGTTTGGATTTCCGGATTTTTATATGAAAATTTCTTTATCTATTGGCAACTCAATTCCCTTACTTTATCTCCCACCTCCCAACTCCCACCGCACATACACTAACATAAAACTGAAAACTTGGGCAGGTCAAATAAAAATATGTCCATGGTTTCCATTGACTCTGAGTGTGGCCATATTGGTGTCATAAATCTGGTCCAAAAATCTCCCAGATTTTTTCTTTAGTAACAAAGTAATTGTTGTCTTCTATCTGAGATGAGAAAATGAAGGCCAGAAAAGAGAAGGGACTTAACCAAGGTCATGTCAAAAGTCTCTCTTCTAAAACCTTCTATGAAAAGCTGACAGATCATTCATTTAAAAAAGCACATGGAATAAAAGTAGAATCTGATAATTTAAAGAAAAATAATTCTGGGCACAGCTCTGTGTTTAATTGTTTGCAACTTATATTATCCAAGCTGGTGAACACATGAAGCTAAGAAAGTGGGCCACTGCAATAAAGACTTGGTAGAGGAGGGTTTGCAAAATTAAGTGGAAATATTTGTTGGGGAATGATATTCCCAGAGATGCGCTCTTATTTAAAAATCTTGGACCAGAGGTTAAAGTAATATAGAAGTGTGTTTATCCATGGTCCCCAAGAGAAAGTTGAGAGAAATAATGAGTATCATTTGCAATTTCATGGAAGGAAAACCCAGCCATATTTTGTATTAGTCTTTGAGGATGTATATAAATGGATTGATAACTCATTCATTAATGCCACAAATAATGATTGACATCTTACTATGAACTGGTCATGGTTCAGACTGGGGATACAGTGTGAACAAGAAAGAAACATTTCTTGCCCTAATGTGACTTATATCCCAATAGGTTGAATGAGCAACTTAAGCAATTCTTAACTGGCTAAATAATGGATCAGCTCTTCCATTCTTTTTAGTCATGCTGAAAAGAACAAGAAGTTAATGGTGGCATCGGGAACAAAAGTTGGCTCTCTTGCTCTTAGGCCAATATTCTATTGCCATGACAATGATATGCTCGCTGGTCTGAATTATGGCATAGACTTTTATATTTTGAATCAAAGCTCTAAAAATACCAGGAGGCAAAAGATGCTATTAATGGTACAAGGCAAAGGAACTGATAGCAATTTACTTCTTTGTTGCCCATGCTTCACTTAAAATAATCTGAAACCCAGCACAAACAGGGCGGACACCTAAATTAAGCTGTGGTCAGCTTTGCTGGGGAGAGAAGACACATTTCTGTAAGTGATTCATCTTCACCCCTGTTGGCTCTGGCAGATTTATAGGGGTTATATTTTCACACACAAATTGTCCTTGAGCAATTCCTCCATCACCTGGAACACTGTTCACTCCTCCCCGCTCCCTGTCAGATGTGTCCACCTGCTGTCTTCCTCCTGGATTTTTTCTTTAATAACTAAGTAATTGTTGACATTGTAAGAAAATTCCAATTCTTGGTTGAAGTTCATGTTCCAGAGGGTCTCTTGTTGGGGAGAAAATCAGTTGCAGATAGAGTTGCACATTCCTGACATGGGGGCCAGCTCTCTCTAAAGCCTGCATTACTGCGAAAAGCTGCACTGTCCTTTCCAGCTGGTTCTCCTTTCTTTGTAGATGGGACCAAGAAAGACTAATGCTCCTTGTCCCTTACCTTCCCTCTAAGAGCCAAGGCTGCTGCATGGAGCAATGTCAGCAGAGGGTCAATGGAAAATGGTAGGAGAGCCTAGTAGACCCTGAGTTAAACTTCCACACCCACTTCCCATTTGCAGGGTGGTTTTGTGATCTTACACACATCATTTCTTAAACTTGTCAGTTCTCTGGCAATAAGAACTTGGAAGTCATCATGAGTATCACACCTCCTGTGGCATCCTCAGATGATGACAGTCAGCCAGACTGAACGAACTTTATAATAAAATTTTGGTCAAGGGTGGCTACTGACTTCTACATGTCAAAGGATGGTGTGAAGATGGACACTTTTAGCATCTTTCATAGCAGTAAAGTCCCTATAAAGTTGGCCTATCCTTGATCAATTCTTAAAAATTATCTTCATGAAAAGACAGAGTAGAAAAATGGTTAGTAGAAGGGGTTTTAGAATCAGACTTTCAAGATTCAGGACACTGGATAAGTTATATAAGCTCTCTGAGGCTGGCTTTCTTGTTGTTTAAAAAAAAATCACCTCTACAATACATCACGGGGTTATCATACAGGTTAAATGAAATGATATGTATGTGGAAACATTTAAACAGTCGCCTGACATCAACAAGCACTCATAAATAAATGAGAGGTAATTTTTACTCGTGGAATAATATTCAAATTATAAAATATTTCCAGCAAATACAACTTTAATTAAGAAAACCTTAGTTAACAAACGCTTTGTGAGTAGGTTCTTATGGGAATTGCCATAACAAAGAAGTAAGAATATTTCAGAATCGCTGTATTACTTATTTATAGGAAGAGGTTCTTTGAAAATACTTTGTAAAGTTCTCGGCAAAATGCTTTGAAGATTAACTCAAGAGAAGGGTCAATACTCCCTTGAAGCCTTATTTACACATAAAGTCCTTATTTCATAATTGGTGCAATGGTACATTTTACTTGAGCTCCCTCCAAGGAGTGATATATTCTGAATTTGCAAAGCCTGGCTAGATTCCTGAGACTTCACTACTATGCAAGGCTTTAATTTCAGAGATTCTGCCTAGCCCAGCTAGCGTGCCTCAGTGGCTGAGCGTCGACCTATGAACCAGAAAGTCACGGTTTGACTCCCTATCTGGGAACATGCTGGGGTACTGGGGCTCAATTCCCAGGAGGGGGCATGCAAGAGGCAGTCAATCAATGATTCTCTCTCATCATTGATGTTTCTATCTCTCTCCCTCTCTTTTTTTCTCTGAAATCAGATATATATATTCTTGCCTATTTTAAACTTGATGTAGTCTTATATTCAGTATGGCTGGCCTGATTTGTGCCCTGTTGATGACATGATTTTGAGGTGTAGATCTTGATGCTGGTCTTTAGTAAGGTAGTGATAAAGATAACGATGATAATACCTCCCACAACTGGGAAATGATTTCAGTTGTGCAACAATACTGTGTGGCAGAAAAAAATATATTATTTCCCATATTTTACCATTGAGGATTAGAGAGTAAGTCACTTGCCACATGAGATTGCAATGGTTTACAAACCTTTATGCAGCTGTTTAGAAGCAGAACTCTGATAAAACTCAAAACTGGGAAGGCCTTTGAGTGACAAAGTCAGATTCAAACTTGGTCACTTACAACAATCCAAGTGTTTACATAGCCCTTGATTGATTATTATTGTAGTGATCCTTACTGGGCAATTGCTTTTTATTTTTAAAATTTTTCCACTTTTCAAAAAAAATTTTTAAAAATTTAATTGAGGTATAATTGAAGGGCAACTGCGTTTCAAAAAAATTGATTTGAGAGAGAGAAAGAGAGAGAAACATTGGATCAAACCCGTAACCTAGGTATGTGCCCTGACCAAGGAATCAAAAGGAAGCCTTTTCGTTGTACAGGACGACTCTCCAACCAACTGAACCCCCTCCTCCCACCGTGGCAAGGGTGAACGACAATTGCTTTTGATGTACCATTTCTCTTTCCTTTCAGTTCCTTATCAAGTTTTATTTGAAAATAGAACTCTGTCCTTAGAGATTTGGGGCAATCTGCTTTATTCACAAATGATAGGGACTCTAACATGACTTATAAGTTTATTCAACAAACACTTACTAAGCACTTACTGTGAGAGAGACATTATACAAGGTAATCAGGATTCAACAATGAACAGAATACAAACATTTCTATCACAATAGTAATCTGCAATCTAGTGGAGGTGAAAGATTAATAAAGTTTAGCCAAAAAAAGTAGATTCTGGAATTGGTGGAAGAGTAGGAGGGTGATCCGATTGGAGGTGATTAAAGAAGAGATGTATTTGTAGATACTTTTTAGAAAACTTAAAATCAAGGGCAGAAAAGATTTGTAAATAATAAGATAATAAAGATATTGGGGCATTAGGGCATCGAAGATTTTTGTTTCTTTATTGTTTTGTTTATTTTAAAGTTGGGAGAGAATAAGATTTTTGTTTCAGTGCTCAAGGAAGAAAAAATGGAAGATAAAAGAAGAAGAGGGGTCATTGAGGAAGCTTTGCCACTTACTTCACCATATGTACTTGGGCAAGTCATTGCAATTCTGGGTCTTGGTTTTTCTATTTCTGGATAATTGGTTTCTCAAACCATATTCAGAGGTTTTGCAACCATTTAATTTGAATTTTATTTTAAAGTATATTTTTTATTCGATTTTAATCGTTGTAACAACAAAAACCATGTTCCCTAAAATTCTGTTTATTAAAGTCTAGCAATCTTTTTATATATGTGGCAGGTTGCCTTGTTTTTGTAAAGACCTTAGAATATCATGTCTTTTAACATTTGAATTTTAGAATGAATTTTCCTGATTACATTTTTAAAAATTATAAAATTGTTACTGATTTTTAAAATATATTGATTTGAGAGAGAGAGAGAAAGAGAGAGAGAGAGAGAGAGAGAGAGAGAGAGAGAGATACCCTAACCCTGGTATATTGAGATAATGGTCAAACCAAATGAACTACCTGGCTAGGGCAAATCGGTTACTACTTTACACTTTTGTTTGTGTGAGAAATTATGTTCTCAATAGCAATAAACTAGATAATGAAGTAGATATATGAGGCAGATATCATTCATAATCCCAAATTTCAATATTTTGGATTTACCAAATCGAGCTTATCATTCTTATTTTTGACTTAGTAAAAGGTAAATGTTAAAATTAGGATTTTTTCTTGCTTGCCTTTATAATAAATGTATAGTAGTGAACCACTGTTAAGACCTAATTTATATGTTGGAGTTCTACATGATTTCATTAACAAAATATTTAAAGTTTGAAAGCTGTGGGATAGGATAATCTCTAAAATTCCTTTAAGCTCCATCAAACCTGCAATTCTGTTGACTTAACAACATAACCCGGATTTATAGGATAATTGCCAACTTCCCATTTCACTTTGTACTTGGAGCAAGCTTTTGAGCATGAAGAAGATGGAAAAAAATGGCTGACTGTGGAGGAGGGAAAATTCAGCTGAACTTATTGAAACCGACTCAGCCCTTCCAGAAAATACACTAAAGAACCAAGTGTCCAGCTTTAAATTACCTTTTCCCATAGCAAATTAGGAAATGGATTCCCCTTACTGGGCCATATCTGTCTCTTGTAAATGACTCTAATTCAGTTGGTCACATGGAAACAAAAGGCCATCCAGTGGCTGTTTTGACCTGCACCAAACTGAATTTTACTATCATCTAATCCAACCCCTCATTTTCAAACTGTCAGTGTGTAAGTACATGCATTTTGCTTTCTCTGGATTTGCATAAACGCTAGTAATCTCTTTCTTTTTGGTCGATAATGGTGTTTGTGTTAAAATCACACCTTCTTTTGATTTCTTGCGAGCAAATCGGCTTTTCTCCTGTTTGTGGACATAAGTACTTTTATCTCTCTCGGTAATCAGTCACAACCCAGGGTGGAGGCAGGGAATGTTTGGTACAGTACTTCCTATATAAACAGTTTCACTGTAAAAGGAACAATATGGCTCTAATTTTGATGTATGATCCGTTTAGAATATGCAAACACATTTGAATATACATCCTGTCCATGACAACAGCGAAGTGAAACTGGAGACACAAAAGGATTTTATTTTTGCTATAAGTGATTTCCTCAGTCCTCCCTTAACCAGAGATCAGCTTGATATCCAAGTTTTTAAGTGAAAAATGCCTGCTTTGATAGCTTTCCCAAATTGATAAAAATATATGTAGTCAAATAGAATTTTTTTTTTTAAATGGTCAAGTTGTCCCCTGGCACACACACTCTATCTTAGTCTGAATACAAATAAAAGCAGCCTCAATTGAAGAGGGTTTAAAATGTTCCAATGTAGCTGTGAAGGAAAATTGGAAGTGGCAGTGGTAGACACACAGCCCAGGGATATTTCAGAGGCATTTGTTCTGTGTGAGAATAAAGCACTCGGATCTGGGCCCTGTTCGGCTATGCTGGGTGGGAGGTGAACCTTTGTGCCTCTGGTTTGGCCACCAGCTGCCCAGGTTTGGGTTAGCACCGACGGGGCAGCCTTACTTTTCTCTCTCTTTCCCACAGGGCAACATTGGGGTGAACAATAGAAACGCAGGGAATGTAGTTGTAATGTGGCTACTCGCAGTTTCTATTCTGAACAAAGATTCCCTTATTAAAAGGTAAAAGTATCACCATAATCCTACCATCTTAATATCAGTACAATTGATTGAGAATTTACTAAACACCAGAATTCACTAATGCCAGCTAAGCCACCCTAGGAGATTGCTATTATTATTAATAGCCCTGGTTTTCTGAAAAGAAAACTAAGGCTTAGCGAGACTATATCATTTAGCTAAGATAATATATTTAGGAAGTGGAGTAGCTGGGATTAAGGCCCGGTTTAAGAGTTAATGTTCTTAATTTATTTTCCACAGCAAACTGCCTCTCAGCCCTAACACACAAAAATGTTATTTTTGCATGTTTTTGTCTGTCTTTGTCTATAAATATGTATATGTTTTGTAACATGAAAATAGAGCGAATACACATATACACAGTGGCATACTGGAATATATTAAAATTGAAATATTGAAATATATGTACTATTTAAGGATTTTTTGATAGTGCATTGATAGTTCTCATTACTATGATTTTGTCATTTCTAATGCTTGCACAGCTCACATTAAAAGATATTTGCTGTGTGATTTCAAATTATGTGCTAGGCATTATATTTTTGCATACACTAGGTATTTTGTCTTCCCTTTCAAAAAAAGAAATGGTTAGATGTATGTATCATTACCTCCATTTTACAGAGGTGGAGATGGAGGGTCACAATATTTAAGTAACTTACCCAAAATCAGACAACTGGGCAGTGTCTAGGAGGAAATGCCAAGATAGACTTGACTCCATATCTTGGCTTCCTACAATCCCATAGCTGCCTTCAGAAAATCAGCAAACCAAAACACCCGATACTTGGGGCATGGCTAGGTGTCAGAGCCTTTGTGGGCACTAAATTTACTGTGTGGATGCTGCTGAATGTAACAATGAGCATTGCTTTTCTTCCCAATGGAAGCTTATCGTATGGCTTGCAATGATAGGATGTGTGCTTAGATGGGTGTTCCGGTGACCATGATGAATTGGGGCAGATTGACCCAGGCCCACCGATCTGTCAACTGAGTTTCCAAGGTCTGGCCTTAAGCCCCCTGGGTGTCTGTTCTGGAGACAGAAGGGTGAAAGGACAACAGATGGGGAAGGAGTCATCTTGAACATCTGACTTCAGTGCTTCATTTGCTGTGTATGCATACGGATAGGGATGGGAACAGCCCCTCCTACCCCACTTCTCCCCCTCCCGCTCCCACCACTAGAGACAATTTGGAAACTCTTTTTTCTACAAATGCCAAGTCTTAGCTATCTTTTCCTCATCCTTTCCCTTGCTGGTTTCTTCTATATCTTAAGACAGGTGTCTTCATCAGTTCAAGCTGTTGTAACAAAAATACCAAAAACTGGGTGGCTTATAAACGACAAACATTTATTCCTCACAGTTCTGAAGGCTGGGAAGTCCAAGATCAAGGCGCTGGCAGATTCAGTGTCTGGTGAGAGCCAGTTTCCTGTTTCACACAGCCGTCTTTTCACGTGTCTGCACATGGTAGAGAGCAGGGGAAGCAAGTGCCTGTTTTACTTCTTATAAAGGCACTAATCCCATTCACGAGGGCTCCACCCTCAAGACTTAATTATCACTCAAAGGCTCCACCTCTTAACCCCATTACACTGGGGGTTAGGATTTCAACCTAATACAAACATTCAGGACACAAACATTCAGTCCTTCACACCAAGGTTTCCCAGTGTGTGTGTACCTGAGAAATTTTTAGGGGTACCCAGATGAACATTTCTTTAATACTTATGTAATTAATTGAATGTGTATTTGGAAAACACACACACATAGCAGCTCATTAAACGGTGACTTTCGCCAATATTATTGCTTAGAGTGACACCAAAACAATGAATCATTGAAAAAAAATATTTTTAAAATAATAATACAGGAGGTACTGGGGTGTGCAAAGATCCTGAAGGTAGCTTGTGAGTGAGGGAAGTGTGGGTAACACTGCTTAAAAGATGGTACCTCTTTCCCTTTCTTTTCACTTTGCACTGCCAGCCCAATCTGCTATTCCAGCGTGACGCCTGCCTATTTCTGGCTGGAACCCTGCCTCCCTTGCCCTTTGAATCTGCCATTTCCCTGTCCCAGCGTTTGGCACTGTGCTCAGACAGAGTAGGAAGTTGAGCTGGGATCCTCAGTTTCTCTGCTTGTAGAACCTCAAGCAGGCCAACCTGTGGCCTGGCCTACGGCTCTGCCGCGCAGCACTGAAATCTGCGAGCCAGGGCTCTCAAAGTCTGATCTTCTGCTAAGAGAAGGAAATGAGGGACAGAAATAGAACAAGAAATCTTGAACACAGATAAAAGGCTTTTTGATATTTGCATGAAATATGCTTCTTAAAGGGGAACTATTTTTATAGTATTATCTATAAGAGATTATAGGCAAAAATTAATTTTCTAAGTCTTTATAGTTAAAACAGTCTGTGCACAGAAGGAATTTAAATTCCTCTTTTAATAAAAAACCATTCATTGTCCTGCAGGCAAAAGGCTAGTTTCCTCCTCCTCCTCCCCCCCCTCCTCCTCCTCTTCCTCCTCCACCTCCTCCTCCTCCTTCTTCTTCTTGTTTTCTTTTCTCTCTCTCTCTGTTTTTTTTGATAAGTGGTTATTTTGCAATTTCTGAGACCAAGAGAAATTTGTAAAACGCTATAAAGACTGCTGTGCTTACCTCACTGCATTCCAGACTGTGTCTGCTTCCTCATAAAGGATTATTTGGGGGAGGGGAAGGATAGAACTATTACAATATAGCAATTCAATAAAGTATCGTAAAACCATAAAACACAGCAAGGATGGGTACTAAAGCTTTCTTGGTAAAAGAATTAAGAGATAGATAAGGCAGTGCTGACTGAAGGAGCGAAGCGAATCGTAGGCCAGTGATGGAGTTTATAACTAAGTGGTGGCTGAACCAAAGGCATTGAAAGTGTTAATTTATTAAATAACCCTTTGCTTTCATGGCTTACAAAAAAAAAATATTTGTGGTCAGGAAAGTTAGGAGACAGGAAGCTGAAGTCTTCTAAACCCATTTCTATGCTTGGACTGAAACCAAACTTTATCCAGTCATAAACCTTCTGTGTTTATCTGCAAGGGAGTGGGGAGGGAGAAAGAGTGGGCAGCAGCAGTATTTGATTTCTAATTAAGTGCCT
Source organism: Murina feae (assembly GCA_004026665.1). Classification (NCBI taxonomy): domain Eukaryota; kingdom Metazoa; phylum Chordata; class Mammalia; order Chiroptera; family Vespertilionidae; genus Murina; species Murina feae. Next base: position 23,257 of record PVJC01006465.1, read on the forward strand.
CTTTTCACCCTGGATTTTGATTTTAACGGGGTGTCTTCATGCAGCTTAGGGGACTCTGCTGTCTCTCCTGTCCCTTTCCTCTGAGCTGACAGGCATGCATTGGCTCAGTTTCCCTGCTTTGGTGAAATTCACAGGGAAGTAGGGAATGGTTTAATGATCAAAGCTGAACTTGATCTGTATCAAAAGGATCATTTCCATCCTGGAAATCTGAACCACTTGAAAATAGTTTAGATCAAGAGAGACTACCCAACGGACAGCCCAGGCCAGCTTGGAAGAAGACTTGGGCAGATCACCAAACAAGACCTGCCTAATAGGACGAGTGCCTGAGAACAGTGCACTTAAGGGCAAGCGACTGCCCCTGGGCTCCCTCTCAAAGGTGGGAGCACCCAGAACAAAAACAGGATTTTCTTACTTGCTTGGATATGAGCAATGTCTCTGTTTGATGGATGAAGGAGCTGAGGCTACCATGAAGTGAAGTGACTTGTTGTGGCGTGTACCCACTGGGGAGCGAGACTCGCTGAGTCCTGGTTTATAGCAGAGTGCTCGGTGGGCAAGTGACTTGACCTCTCTAAACCTCAGTTTCCCAACCTTAAAATGGGGTGAGTGATAGTTGGCACTTCTATGGTTGTTTAAAATGTCTAATTTCTCAATTCCCAGTCCAGGGCTGAATGCGATATAATGTTGCCTTCTTTACAAGAAGCTATCTCTTTATTTTTTCCCAACGTTTGGAGAAAGAATGTAGTTTGGTAATCTGCTCACTCTTTACCTGGAGAAACTCTGGACAAGGTTAGCCAGAGGTGATACAGAAATACAAAGGGCAGTTAAGGAACTTAAATTTGCCTAGTGCCTACTCTGTATCAGGTTCTTTACACACATCATCTCATTTAATTCCTACAAAAACAAAAAGAACATTTAGGAGCTAGGGATTGACATTCTCTTTTTCAATTGGGGAAACTGAGCTCCAATAGCTTTTATGATATACCGAGTGGGCACACCCAGGGCCAGACCAGGTTCCAGATCCAAGACAGGTCACTCTTGTCTCCGCAGTCTAGGCCCTCTCACCTGCATTACCTTCACTGGGAGAATGGTGGCGCTGGTGGTGGAGCAAGAGAAGACGATACAGGGAGACAAGATATGCTTACCCTGGGACACCAGGCACGGCTCACACGGAATGAGATTTCCTCTTCATTAGCTACCAGGAAAGGTATGTTGTGAATCCGAGCTCCTGACATACAAGGAGCATCTGGATGACATGTTCAAGTCCTGGGGAAGATTGCAGGGACACACGTATGCAGTGATTTACCGAGTGCCACTGATTTATGGGGACAACTCTCATTTAATTCTCACACTAGCCTGATATGGTGTGTGTTATAGTAAATGAAGGCCCATATACATTAAGCGAATTGCAGTGCCAAGAATTAAGGGAGGGTTTTTAGTTATTTCATCTCATTACCTTGAAATAGTGTGAGGAAAGAGCCTGCACTTGGTTGGATTGAGATAGCACATTGTTCAGGAGGCCCGTGTCTCATGTTGGATCTTTTGGGCCACTTGGGTTTCCTAGAAGGAAACTTCTTTTAATGCTTATTAGTGTTCTCCCCCTGTCGCCTCTCCCTTTCTGGAACACGGTATATCAGCCATGGTCCAGGCACACTTGAGAGACTGGGGAGATTCGGGCAGGACTTAGAGGCAAGCACCGTTGCTGTGTAGTGAATAAACTTTGGACCTCGAGTCAGCTCTGCTCGCATCTAGTTTCTTATAAGGAGTGATGTGCCGAATGGTTCTAAGCCAATTCCTTATGGTGAATGGTAATCGTGATAACATTTACGTACCGCATGGGGTTGTTGTGAAGATTAGTGAGAACGTGTTTGTAAAGAAGCAACAAACTGGAGGCAGGATCCAGCTCCGGCATGGCCTTACAAAGTGTTTTAAAATGTCTTAAGTACTTGCCAACTTTTAGAACGTATGAGGTCTCACAAAAATATCGATCAATCTACCTATCTACCCAATGATCATCTATATATCTACCATCTTTCATCATCCTTCCCTTCCCTAAATATGAAGTGCACGATGCAAAGATTTTCTCTAAAACTTCCTAAGATCTGGTAGCACGAGGCCCCGTTTCACTGATGTAACAATCAAGTAAAGGTAAACAGCAACTATTTATTACCTTAGAAAGAGCACTTACACTCCGGTTGCCTCAGTCCTTTGCACTTCCTACTGTCTGCTTTGTTCCCTTGGCTCCTGTAGATTTTACAGGGAGGAGTCTGGCATATGGCAGATACGTTGTGCTTGGAGTAGAGTAACGTGCAGAAAGTAGCAGAGTCGGATTTGAACCCTGCCAGTGACCGCAGAGCCAGCAGGATCAGTCACACTACTCTCTGGCCTCACCCCTCACGGACCAGCAGGCCTTGCAGCCACTGGAGCTTGTTGGGCCCATTCTTGACCCTACTCTGGACCTACTGAATCAGAATCTGCGTTTTAACAAGCCCCACCGGTGGTTCCTCCGCCCAACAAAGTTTCGAGAAACACTGCTCTGTAGCTCTTATGCTTGACTGAGTATTTGGATCTTTAGCTTTACAGAAAAGGCCAGGTAGAACATGGAAGGTGCCCTGGGAATTGAGAATAGAACTCAAGTGTATTTGCTTGGTGACTTTGATCAAGTCTACTCTGGGCCTCATCATCTTTCTCTGTAAAGTGAGAGAACCAAGCAATATTTATACTTTGCATTTCACAACAACACTTACTATCAGTGTGGCCTCTGGGCAAGTGCCTCCAACACAACGAGGCACAGGCAGCTCGGGCCAGTCCCCTGGGGCCTCTCAGTTCAGCACACCAGAGAGACGAATGAACAATAGTGGCACTTACACCTAACTCACACCCGGGCCCTACGTGATGCTAAAACTCTGTGATCCCCAAACAGCATCCAAGAGGCATTAAATGGTACCCAGGTAAAAGAGCCACAGTGAGCGAGCAATCCCCCAGCACAGAACACATGCTCAGGGAGGAAATGGACCTGCCATGTTGACAGCTGGGCAGCTGGGGGCCGCCCGGGGAAAGGAGGTTGCAGTAACACCCAGTGAAGATGCAGATCTCAGGCCTTTATTTATTAACATTTATCCTGAGGGGAGAATGCTTTATAATTTCATTAAAAAAAATAAAGTAAGGCCTCTAAGCTAGCACTGAATTATAGATAGTGCTAATTTGGTTCAATTATTTTGCTCATTATGGCTAGAAACACAAGTGACATTACAGACCCAGGACCGAGAAATCAGGTCCCAGATTACTTGTGGGAAAACACAAGTGGGATTTGAAAATGTATCAAATAACTAGCTGTCACCCCTGATTAATACCACCCGATCTAAGAGAAGCGGCTGTTCTATCTTCCGAAATGTCATTGAAATATCAAAAATAAAGAGTTCACGTAATTAAAGAAACATTATTTTGTTCACATAGCCTGAAAAAATGTGATTAGGCAGCAGTTCTGAAATGGTAATATTCAATCAGGTAGGCATTTGGACACCAGCTCGGCGCAGATACCGCTGGTTATGGAAAACGCTGCCTCATTATGTGCCACGTTGGGGACTGTCGCCAGGGAAAGAGAGAGATGGAGCTGGGGGCACATGGTTCATTCACTCTGAAGTCACAAGAGTGGAGTTTTGTTTTTCTGTGTTTTTTTAATTTTTTGTTTTGCTTTGTTTCAAAGCCAAAATAGCCCTGTTTTATCAAATAAGCTATCTGGGTTACATTTCCTGTCAGCAAAGCGACAGGATCCATGTTGACGCTTGGGTTCCAAATAAGACTGATTTAGTTATTCTGTCACTAAACGCAAGCCGAATTTCCATTCAACAAAAACAAGAATAATTGGTTTGGTTTTAGAGACAAGCTATCATTTTTCATTAGCGTACGTGGGAAGGAAGCATGCTGTTGGCTGCTAATGTATGCTCACAATGATGCCAGGGGATGGGCACGTAAACTCCACTTAGTAATTATTTTCTGTGAAATAATTTTCCTAAAGTGGGGGCTGTGTATATAACTGGATCCGTTAAGCCACATATCTATGTTGGCTCAAGTCATTTGGCAAAAATAAATTGCTATTTGTTGTGTTTTGTTCAAGGTAGGCACTCAATAAATGTTGGTTAAATTAATTTGCAGAAATATGAGTAGACATTGGTGTAGGGAAACAACATGTTCTTGTAGTTTGTGGGCTGCACAATTTAGTCTTGGAAATAGAGGATGACAAGAATACTAATGTTTTGTAACTGAAGGCCTGGTTGGAGTGTGCAGTCAGCCTTGTCCAGGTAATGTATTTCTGGGGAGAATGCACCAGAGATTTTTCTTAGTCCTTGAGTTTTCTGGCATTGGTCAATATACCAGCTATTCCTGGTGGGTAAGATATTTTGTGAAGAATATTCCCTCAAGCAGAATGTCTACCCAGTGGCAAAGTGAAGGGTTAAAAAAGTGAAAGCTCAGTCAAACAACTGACATGAGCGCGGTTGCCCTGATTTCCAGAGTGGTTTTAGGTGTCTGCAGACCTCAGACAGGACCAGTGATGGTGGCCAGGCTTTGAATGGTGGCTTCCTGGGAATAAGAAATACTCAGCCCGGTCCTAGGCCCAGCGTGTAGGTCAGTCCTTGAGCATGCCTAAAGGGAGCTGTAGTCCAAGCTAGGTCAATGCTTGGGCATCGGAAGCCCAGCCCACCAGACCAGCAGTACAGAGAGAAAATAATAGAACTATTTATATCAAATTTTGGTCTGATCATTCTCGCTTTCTCTCTCCGTGTATTTTATACTATACATATTTGAAAGGAAAGCAAGTATAAAATTTATAAACAAGTAAATATATATTTGTCAGAGATGCATGTTCGAGAGCTTTTGTAATAATGGAGTGAAGCCATGGAAAAAGCTTAGAGCCGCAAGCTCTGTGAGGGCGCGATGGTGTCAGTTTTATTCATCTCGCATGCTCAGTTCCTAGCACAGTACAGGCTCTCTGGCTTTGCTTAATATTGTGTCCCAAACACTGTCCTTGGAATTTAGTAGTTGCCAACAAAAACAACCCACATTAAAAAAAAAATGAATGGCCACTAGATAATTCAATTTTTGTAACTCAAAGTTTGTCAAGTTTTCCTGACATCGTTGAAGATCCCTGACTGTGAGATCTTTGGGAGCAGGTTGGACATTTTGAATGATTTATGTGTCTAAAGGTTTGAAACAGAGAGTAGGGAAGTGGTCTTTTATACATAATCTACATGTTGCCTGGGTTCCCGTTCTCTGTAAATTACAATTCAGGCTTATTTTTAAGAAATCTGGATTGATCGATGCCTAGATACAAATGATGGCACAGGTTTTATTTTGTAGATAGAACACCATAAAATTCCTTTAAATAAAGACTATTTCTACATAAGAGAAATAATGAGCACTCACAGTTTTAGAAATAATACTCATCTGTATTGCGTGAGGCAGATCTTCAGAGTTTTCTAGTGTAGTTATATATCTTGATTGGACAGTGTAGCAGAATGACCTATAGAGGTTTCTTAAAAATCTCATGGGGAAGTGTAGAGGTTGTGTGTGTGTGTGTGTGTGTGTGTGTGTGTGTGTGTTTCCCTTATCAACACTGTGGCAGGCTTTTTACCTCATGACTGAGAACATTGAAGCATAGAATTAGGAAATCTCAAATTCAAATCTTAGCTGTTCTGTTTATTAGCTATAATTTGTCTAATGTGATGTTTTGGAGTCTTAATTTATAATAATTATTTTCAATAATACTTCCTTTATAGTATTCCTTTATAAATACTGCCTTTACAAATTAAGACTCGGTTTGCAAGTTATAGAAAACCTCATTCTGGCTGACTCAAATAGATAAAAGGAGCTGATTTGCTCACATAAGTGACAGGTTGGGCTCATAGGAGTGACTTCGAGCCCAGCTCGGTCCAGCGCTTCTCCAGCATCGTCACGAGTCACGTCTCCTCTCTTCTGGCTCTGCCTTCCTCTCGGTTGGAGTCATCAGAGGCTCCGGTGGGGCGAGTTGGCGGTAGCAGCTCTAGCAGTACATTTTTGGGGAATAGAATGTACGTCTTTCTTAGCAGCTCAGCTACATGTTTGTTTGTTTTTGCCTCTCATTTGGTCAGGTGCCCATCCCTGAAACAATGACTGTGGCCAGGGAATGAGATATGTTATTTGGCTTTTGTCTTGGTCTTATGCCCATTCACTGCTATGTGCTGTTAGCACCCCTCACTCCACCCACATCACTAAGTCCTGGAGTAGGGGATGGGTGGGTCTACAAAGAATATTTGGAGTAAGGTTGTGTGATGAAGGGAGAGCGAATGCTAGACAAAAATACCAGCTGTCTACGAGGCCCACTTTGTGGGAAGATTGAATAAAGTCATATATGTGAATATGCACAGCATTTATACCATCAGCATACCACTGAGGGTAGATGATCAGAGTAAGTAAATATCAAGAAATGAGACTCAGGAGCAATGTAGGACATGTTTTAGATTAAGCACCCAAGGAAAATTACTTACTTGAAAAAAGTTGAGTTCAGTAAACATTTCTTCAGCATCTCTGATATGTCAAGTGTTGTGGGTATAGAGATTTAAGAGAGCTGGTTTCTGCACTAGCATTTTCTTATAGTCCAGCAAGGGATTCAAGTGTGTATGTTATTTCAACACAATGTGCAAGGTATTTGATGGATATATGCTCAGGTGTCTGTGGGAGTACCAGGGAGGGGTTCCTAACACAGCCTTGGGGATAGGTAGAGAGATGTGGGGGGCGAGCATCAAGGGAAGGTTTCCTCAAGGAAAATTCCCCAATCAGAGTTTTGAAGAGTTCATAAAAGTTATCCCAGTGATACAGCTTTTTCTGGGCAGCAGAATGGCATGGGTAGAGGTGACAGAACTAGAAAATGGGCAATGTGACTGCTGAGGGCAGGAGTGGGGGCTGGGGGCCATTTGCTAAGTCTGGTGTGTAAAGTTGGAGGCTGAGAGTGGCATGAGATGAGACTGAAGACCTGCTCATAGGGGCCAGATTACTAAGATCTTCCTATTCCATGTAATGGAGACTAGGCATTATCCTTTGGTTATGGAAGGCCACTGACTGGCTTAAAAGTAGGCGAGTGACATGCTCCAATTGGAATCTTTGGAATATTACTCTGACTGGAGATGGTGAATGAACAGGGGTGGGTCCAGATGGACTTTAGGGAGCCCAGGGAAGATGCTGTTGCACAGGTCCAGAACAGAAGAGAGATGTAAGGGGGCCTAGACTGGAGTACTAGTAGCAGGTATGGAGCAAGAAGGGAGGAGTGAAAACAGCAGGACTCAGTGATTGGTGAGATGTGTGGAGTTAGGAGGAAGGAGGATCCAAGCGTAAGACAAATATTGGGGTGCATATGAATCTGTTATTTTTTTCTGATCAAAGGAAAAAGGGAAAGCAAACAGCTGAAATTGACATGTCCATTAAAAAGGATCTGGTTGAATATATGGTGGTACTTCCATATGGTAGGCTAAACCTACTCTGCAGAAGTAAAAAATAGTATTTTTTATAGAATATTTAATGGTTGAGAATATGTTCATAATCTATAAAGTAAAAAAAAAGCAGGCTATAAAACAGAATAGCATTATGATCCCAACGTATGTAGGGTTAGTTATTGAAACATCTGTATTAAGTGATTCCAGATGACTTATAGCACATTGTGAATTGCTTTTATCTCGGAAACCAGAGCACACTTTTGTATTTTTTATTTTTTAAAACAATGAACTTGTAATACTTTTTACAATTAGAAGAAAATAAATGATACATTATAAAAGAAAACCAAAACAGCCATTTCTGATAGATGAAGACTTTCTAAGAAAGAGGCTCCTGAGAAAATGGGCACTGAGTTTGGGGCTTACATCCAGAGCATGGGGAAAGAGAGTGAACTTTCCGCCCATTGCATTGTTGGTAAGAATGGCCGCTCATATCACAGCTTAGCAGCAGGCCTTGGGAAAGACTGAGGCCTGTAATATCTATCCCACTGAAATCTGAAGTCTATCTCTTGCTATTCCTCAAAAAAGAGGCTCTCCATACCCAAGACCCTGAAGTCAGGAGATGTGGAAGTGATTCAGTAATAAGTGGGATCATGAGCAAATTAGCTATCTTCTCCAAACCTCTCATTATTTTTAGAATGGAGTACATTCTACCTTCCCTGCCTAATGCACAAGTTTGCTGCAGGTTTCAAGAGATAGCATGAAAGAACTTCCTTAAGGGTAAAACATTATCTACCCCTGAGTTATTATAACCATTGTCCTATCATATTTTATAGCTCTATTCCACTTTCTCTCCCCAAGATGGCCTCCAACCCCATGGTGGGAATGAGATTACAAATAAATCTATGAATGTACTCACTGACATCCCTCCCTTACTTCCCATGCTGACAACTATGGAGTGTATTGCATCTTCTTGCTGAAAAGCACAGAGAAGTTTGTTTGCTTTTTCCCTTTCTCCTAGTGATATCTGCAGGCCTAAGGCTCACATTTGGTTTAATGCACCAGAGATTGTAAAATTCAAAAGGTCATGTGACATCAAACAAAAGGAGGCCCTTTGGATGAGCTCTAGGTGAAAGGCATTTTTTAGCTTATGAATATATGAGTAGTGGTATTTCATTTTTAAACATTCCTATTGAATTTATTGGGGTGACACAGATTAATAAAATTATATAGGTTTCAGGTGTACAATTCCATAACACATCATCTGTATATTGTATTGTGTGCTCATCACCCAAAGCCAAGTCTCCTTCCATCTCCATTTATCCCCTTTGACCCTCTTCTACCTCCCCCCACTCACCCTTCCCTCTGGTAATCACCATGCTATTGTCTGTGTCTATGAGTGTTTTTTTCTTAATCCCTCCACCTTTTTCACCCAGCCCTCCCCAAACTCCTCTCCCCTCTAACATCTGTCAGTCTGTTTTCTGTATCTATGAGTCTGTTTCTATTTCAGTTTTTGAAAGTATGCCCACAAAAGTGTGACTAAAGGCAGGTGTCTCAGGGACAGCAATATGCAGGAAGCGGCGTTGCTCAGGGCTTTTCTGGTTGTATAGAGAACAGCCACCACCCCCACCTAGGTGGGCTGCCTTTCCATTTCTTATCAGGATTTTCCCAAGGAAGTGAAATTTGTGTGTGTGTATGCGGGGGGGGGGGGGGGGGGGGGGGGGGGGGGGGGGAAGGGGGGAAGGAAGGGGGAGGAGGGAAGAACATGGACCACAGTGTGAATGGCACTTACTGGAGTTATATCTGCACAACTATGCATGGTGGCCTGGAAGGAAGGCTGCATCAGCAGGGAAAAAAATGGCTGCCATTGGATCCCATGAATTGTTAGTTTAGACTCTAGACTAAGTTTATTTGCTCTAACAGCTTTGGCTGCTTTACACACACGTGTGAATGTGGTGTTTGTGACCATTTGGACCTCATGTCTCACCCTCATGGGTAAACATGGGCATTTTGGAGTCCAGACAGCACAGAAAATGCACAGGTGGGATAGCCTTGGTGATAGGCTGAAATCGGGCATCTTCTAAGTATATAAGAAGAGTCAACTTATTTGATGTAAGAACCACAGATTTAAAAAAAAAGACTTTAAAGAAAAGACTGATAGTTTTAGCAGCCTAGGCATCTCTTGAGTTTGGGATTATTAAGATCCTCTGGAATAGTTTCAAATTTCTTGATGCAATTCAGGCATCCAGATTTTGTTTCACTGTATTACTTTCTAGCTTTTCTAAATTCATATCTGTTTCTCCTCAAGCTCTCCCCAACTCGGTAAATGTCACTGTCACCCACTCAGTTACTCAGAACCTTGAAGTCATTTGTGTCCCCTCTCTCTCCTTCACACTCCACATCCAACCCATCAGCATTGGCTCTCCACCTGAACCTGATCATGTTATCTCCTCGCCACTGGTTCTACCCTCGTTAAAGCCATTGTCATCTCTTTCCTAAAATACATTGTCATCTCTTTCCTTACAGGTTTTTTTTTTATTATTATTATCTTCTTAACTCTCAACAGTTCACTGTTCACGCACTAGCCAGGGTGATGTTTAGAAAAATATCCAGGTACACTCTCTGTCAGAACCCTCCAACAACTGTGTCTCCGGGTGAGCAAGATTGGGTGAGCTAAGTTTCTCTTTATAAAAGTATTTCTGCTAATAAATAAAGAGGCAATGATAGTATCAAAAAACCACCCTCTAAAATCCCCCTAGTGGAAAAAAAACCTCTAGGTAACAATAATCAGTGGCTGCTAATTTCAGACAAGAAAGAAAAACAAAGAGAGAGAACCTGACATGTGTGGATGTACTAGTCTATACTATTACCTATGAAGTTTTCTTGCCTAAATGTTAAACTCAAATCTAATCTGTCTTCTAGAGCCAATTGTCAATTTGTAGGTAGTACAGGGGATGAAGGTATATAATGGGGATGCATTTAGCAAAATCAAGATTGTGGGAAAGGCTACTGGACAAATAAATTGGCTACTTCAATAAATAAATAGCAAGGAGTAGAAGAAAGAGGGGGACCAACTCATAGCTTTTGCCTAGGATGCTCCTGGTTTCAGCACTTGAAGTCCAGCATCTAGAATCCCTTACTGTCCCAGGTAAAATGGATGGTTGGTCACCTGCTGGTGATGGTGGAAGGGGAGGAGGACACTGTAGATTAAAAGAGGCTTAAGAGACAGACACATGAACTTTATTTGGGTATTTACTAAAATAAAAATTGTGTGTTGGGGACAACATGACTGAATGTTTGATGATATTAAGGAATTGTTTTTTATTTATTTTTTAGCCATATTATGAGACTATGGCCATGTTGTTGTTTTTTAAAAGAAGGTATCTTTCAGAGATATATGATTGACTATTTATATATAAAATGACAGGATGTCAAGATTTCTTTCTGTGGAGTACCCAAGTTTGGGACATGGGTTTAGATGGAATTAGGCCAGCTGAGTTGACAATCGTTGCAGCAGGTTGATGAAAATATAGGGATTTGTTATACTATTTTATCTAGTTTTATGAATGTTTGAAATTTTTTATAGTAAGAAGTTACCATGCAGACAAACAAACCAAAAACTTCCCCCAGCGGCTTCCCTTTGTTCTAGGAAGACTGCTCAAGCTCCTCGCTCTTGTGCACCGCCCCTCCGCCTTATCTGCATCTCACTCTCCCCACCCGTGTCCTCCCCCTTCAAGCGCCAGGTTTTCACCTGTGCTCTTCTCTTTGTCTGAGGTTCCTCTCCAGACCTCACCTCTGCTCAATTCCTACTTCTTCTCTAAACAGTCAATAGAGCACTGTCTTCCTCTAAATCCCAACTGTGCTAACCATGCTTTTCATTTTCTATATTTTAAGATGCCTTGAGATCTTGGACCCTATAGAGCCAGGGAAGAATGGCCCCTCACAGGGCTGGCTAGTTACTAGAGAGCAAATGACTTGCCTTCAGCACCAGCAAAACAACCAATCCTGAATGGTATCCCCACCCCCTCCTTTTATCAAGGTCCTGTAGTCTCAAACACTATCCCCCTGCCCTAACGCCCCTCCTCACCCCACGCCCAGGTCCTAGAGACCATCTGTTTAGTTTAGAGATCATCGAAATTATTTACACTGTCTAATCCTAAACCTGCTCAACTGCTTACTGGCCTCACCCATTTCTTCCCATGAAGAAAGGCCTTCACCATTCTTTCCCCTCATTCCTGCTTCCTAGCTGACCTGGGTACTTCCTCTATGACCCTGAGTGCCATGGTGTGCCCCCTCCTCTTAGGAACTGTGAGTAATAAACTACCTTTTTAATGGCAACCACTTCTGATCTGTTGGCCTCACTGTACCTGAGTAAAAACAAATTCCTTGTACTTTTTAAAACATCAACTCTTGTCCTCTATTTATGTATGTATCTCTGTAGGATCTGTTAATCTCTTGGTCCCCAGAAACTAAGATGGTACCTGCCTCATAGTATTCACTCAGTGAATTTTTCTTAGTGAACAAGCCCCATTTGCTGCTTGGTTAAAGAACAAGTAGGTGTACCGTCCAATGCCATCTTTGACAGAGACTGGCTCTCTGGAGACGAATCTTCAGAAAAGTGATTGTAAGGCCTTCTCCAGTAGGAAAGACAAACACGATAACTTAATGGTGTATGATGGTGTAAGAATTGGAAATTGGTGGGAGAGATGGGAGTTTTAGGGAGTGAAAACATTTGTGGCCCTAGCCAGTTTGGCTTGGTAGATAGAGCGTTGGCCTGCAGACTGAAGGGTCCCATGTTCGATTCAGGTCAAGGGCACATGCCTGGGTTGCAGGCTCCGTCCCCAGTGAGGAGTGTGTAGGAGGCAGCCGATCAATGATTCTCTCCCATCGTTGATGTTTCTATCTCTCTCTCCCTCTTGCTTCCTCTCTGAAGTCATTAAAAATATATTAAAAAACAAATAGAAAAAACAACATTTGTGTAGTTCATTTGCTAATTCTGCCTATTTCCCCCTTGGAATCCTTCACAATGTTCCTATTCTTTCACATCCCCTAAGCTTCTCATCTCATGAGCCCTGCACCCAATACTTATACAATATTTTTCCCGATCTGGGGCTGACTGTTCTCACAGCAATAATGCTCCTTTTTCTTGGAAAGCAGGAACAAGTGCTGAGAGGCTGTCAAAAAGCCCTTGGTTTTTAACCAATTTGCCAAATTCAACAATGACTTATTGAAAGCAAAATATGAATAAGGAGAGGCAGGTCTCACTCTTTGATGCTAACAATTATACTTTGAATAAGGAAACATGAAGCTCTGAGACCAACTCAAGCACTAAAAGCACTGAAACCTTAGGGTCTTTCGTATGGGGCCCAATAACTCTACTTGCCTTAATAGCCCTAAGAGCTTCATTATAGGATATCAGAGTACAGTAACTGGTGTGTATAAAGTTGCCTAACTCATAAAGAAAACAATACATTATAATCATTATATTCTGTTTAAGAAAGGAAGGAAGTCTGTCTATTATGTTCTTTACAAAGGTTATCGACAGGTAATTAAAATAAGGAAATGTTATTGCTGAAAAGAAGACTCTAAAATTTTTGTTATGTCAAACACCACATTCTTTGATGATATTGTATGATTTATAAATGCTTTGAACTCCAACCATATTTAGGTAGCATGTCACACTTAAAAGCAGAAACTACTCAGTGTTATAGGGAGATTGTAAGTGAATTAGATAAGAAAATCAATATTGGGGGAAATGAAGAATTCATTAGGAGAGATGATAGCTCTCCATTGAATTTTGTTTTTACAAGCTTTTACCAACCACTTTTCATATGCCAGACACTGTACTGGGCTCTAAGGGTGCTAAAGAAATGAGATCTGGTTACTTGCTCAGGGAGTTCCTGGTCTAGCAGAAGAGACCAATATGATATAAATAACTATACCACCGATGAAGGAAAATAATGCTGCCCAGCAAGGGATAAAAGGCATGACAGGGAAAGCTATGAGGAGACACAATACTTGAGTAGGGTATTGAAAGATAAGTAGGGATTTGCTATTGACCAGATAAGCAAAAGGAAAGGCACCCCCAAAGTCCCAGCCTTTTCTGTTGTGTTGACTCACCCTCAGGCACATCATCATTTAAAAGGAATGATGAGCTCAGAAAAGTTTTTTTGGGGGAAGAAAAAATATTGGAGGTGAGTCCAAACCAAAAGGATGGAAAAGCATGAAAGTGTTTTAAAAAAAAGACTAAAGAGGGAGTTGAATTTACACTGTGGAGTAAAATATGTGCATAAACCATGTCAGGAGAACTACATTTAGTGGGTTTCTAGCCCTGACTACTATGATATGATCTTTGATATGATTTTATGATACATTGAAAATCATGCCACTTAAGTACTTCCTCACATTTTTAACAAGGGGCTGACCCAGCTTGCAATTGAGTTTCCCTCTAAATCCAAAATGTCCCCGTGTTCTACAGGACTAAGAAGCTGGGACAGAGACAGCATGGGAAACACAGTAGGTGCTCTTAAATTCGAAGAAACAAACTCATGGCTTTTTCTTTAAGGCATCTTGTGGAGTCTTGTGAAAGGAACTGGAATGGTATCAGACAAGTGGGTGGTTTTGCAAGTGGCTGGGACTTGGTAAATGGAACTCAAAAAGAGATGACTATCAATGAGATGATGTCACTAATGACAAGGCAAAAGGGAAACATCCAAGGAATCATTAACCTAGGAATGGAAAGAAGGAAGAGGCCAAATATTGGTAGGATCAGCATTCGGAAGTATGTCATGGGACTCAAGGAAATGGTCACATTGTGCTTAGGTCTCCTTATTAAGATTGTGACCCTGATCCATGCCCTTGGGCTATGGGGTTAGATAAACCTCATATTGATGATCAAGCGTTCTGTAAACATTTCCAAGAGGATGAAGAGCCATATGTCCACCTTGTCTGGCAGAAAATTTATGGGACCTGGAGGGGAAGCCAGGACAGGCTATTATATACCTAATGGAGAGCATTAAACTTAATGCCAGCCTCTAGCCCTGCTAATGCTTTTGATTACATTTTATATTCTTCTTAACAATTTCCATAAAACCTTGGTAAAAACCTCATTTGACTAGTTCATGGGGATCAATGACAGTGTGTTATGGGCAGAATCCCAGGAAAACAATAACGATCTACAGATTTACAGTTTAGCAACAGCACTCAGCATCCCACCCTCTGACGCTTCCGCAGTTGTCAGAGGCAATGGCTTTGGGGGAACGGGTTCCCAGACACCTGAACGGAAAGAAGCAATAGCACAGAAAGGCACCTCAGTTCAAGGAAAGGGGTGCCTTGAGGAACATCTCCTAATACTATGATCACAGAGGCTTTGAGGGTGCAGAGGGTAAGTAATTGTGCAAATATGAATGTGGAAGTGAGTAGCAATTTCTATTGAGCACAATGCTCTCACATAAGTACCTGTAATGGGTTTATGAAGAAAAAATTTGATCTATATCAAGTTCTTTGATAAATGGTATTGTCTCAGCTGGTGATAAGGTTGTAGGTTTTTTTTTGGGGGGGGGGTGGAAGGCTGTTATATTTAAAACAACTAAAAAAAGAGCTACAACTACTTCTTTGTCA
Organism: Murina feae; assembly: GCA_004026665.1. Taxonomy (NCBI): domain Eukaryota; kingdom Metazoa; phylum Chordata; class Mammalia; order Chiroptera; family Vespertilionidae; genus Murina; species Murina feae. The sequence continues at coordinate 38,337 of PVJC01006465.1, forward strand.
CCACTTTTTATTAACAATAACGTGAAATTAAGCATTAAAATTTTAAATGGCATTCCCATTTCATTCCATCTACTAAAGATAATCAGTCAAATTTACCCTTCATCTTTTCTTAGTTATTTTTAAGTCTTTCTGTATCTACCTATCTATTTATCATTCTACATATATTAGTCTAAAACTATATAGTGTGGATATGTTTACATATTGGTAGATATAAACTTATAATATATTTTTAAAGAGCTGCATAGCATCCTGTAATGCGGATCACAATTTTAACCAGTGTGCTGCTAGTGGACATTTAAGTCTTTTTTAACTTCTAATTTTGTTGTAAACAAAGCTGCAACAAAATCTGTTAATATGATGATATGGGTGCTTTCATTTCTGTAGGCTAGATTCCTAGATACGGGATTATGGGGTCAAAGTCTGTACACATTAAAAATTGCACTTTACAAAAAAAAGTTGGGTCAATTAACATTTCCAACACTGGTGTATGGGAGTGCCTATTTCTATTACCTCTGGCATCACGTAAAGTGCAACTCTCAAATTTTTACATTTTTGCCAAATTGAAGGCTGAAAATATACCTCATTAGTGATTCTCTGACAGCTAGAAGGTTGAACTTTTTCTGTGTTTATTGTGCATCTGTGTTTTATTTTCTCTTAATTGCCTATTCAGATATTTTGCCTATACATCTATTGAGTTATTTTAAATTAATTTTAAGGAATTCATTATATATCTATATTGAGTCTTTATTAATTTTTCTTCTAAAGACAGGTGACATTCAAAGAAATGTTTAAGTAGTAAAACCTTTTATTCAATGGAACTCTCATGCCAAAGCTCAATAATTATAATAGATATAAAAGTGGAGCTGCAGAATTTAGTCTTTAAATACCACTGCTCACTAAAAATAAACAGGGCTTCTTGGCTAATTCCAGATCTGGGGCAGGAAAGGTACAATAAGCACCTAGAACATCTTGACATACTAGAGAAAATGTTATCAGAGACTACACGGGTCATAGAACAGGGCTCTGGGAACCAATCTGAGTCAGCTCCCACTGCAAAGAAATGTGAAAACATGAAAATCCAGAAGGACACTAACTGCAATGAATGAAAGCACATCAACCTGTTTGAATCCAGTTACTTAAAATGATACTTAAAAAACAAAACCTTGGATTGATGCTAAGGAGCCAACTAATTTTGAAAACTGATAAAGAAATCAATCATTTATCCTGCCTTTCCTATACCTCAGGGCATCCAGAAGGCTGATGATGAGGAGTTTTCATCACAGAAGTATTCAGCTGATAGTAAAGCTATTAAGAATTAGAATAACACCAACTGAATAAAGGATCTAATGCAATGATTCTGATGAATTTTCTTAGTGGTCTACGAACTCTTTCATGAGCCCCCTAATGAAATATGGGATCCAGGAAGTGACCGTTCATGGCTACGAACATCACAGAGAGCTCAACATCAACCAGATATTAAAGACCTCCCAATAGACCTTTGAAATACTCTTGCCAAAATATCAAAACTAACTCTAAGCAAATCTCTGACTATAACTAACACATTACAGGAAATACACACAATAGAGGAGGAACATGTTCAATGATACCATGGGGATGCAATCAGCAACATCCAGATTGTACAGAATAAAGAACATGTTTACTCCAGCAAACTTGAAAGAGAGAGAGACAGAGAGGAAATGTTTTAGAGCAAAGGAGACTTAAGAAACATATGGACTAATTTCAATGTCTGAACCTTATTTTGATCCTTATTTGAATGCATACATTTAAAATATATGGGACAGTTGGGGGAATGATAACACTGAGTATCAGCTTATTGATATTGCAAAATTAATATTACCTTCTTTGGTAGGCTAGTGGTATGTTTTTATTTTATTTTTTATTTATTTTTAAATATTTTTTATTGATTTTTTACAGAGAGGAAGGGAGAGGGATAGAGAGTTAGAAACATCGATGAGAGAGAAACATTGATCAGCTGCCTCCTGCACACCCCCTACTGGGGATGTGCCCGCAACCAAGGTACATGCCCTTGACTGGAATTGAACCTAGGACCCTTCAGTCCACAGCCCAACGCTCTATCCACTGAGCCAAACCGGTCAAGGCTGGTGGTATGTTTTTAAAACATGCATGTATGCCTGAGAGATACATACTGACAATATTCACGTTGAAATGACATGTCTGGATTTGCTTAAAAATAAATAAATCTGGGCGATAAGGGTGGAAGTGAATGTAAAAGAAGAATGGCCATGGGTTAATAGCTGTTGAAACAAGGTAAGAGATACATGGGGGTTCATTAGACTACTCTCTCTACTTTTGTATGTGCTTTAAAATGTCTACAATGAAAGCATACTTGTCTTGTTAAAATGGAGTCACGGGGGTGCAAGCCTCCACTGGCTCAGTGCCCACACTCTCCCTGGCAAATCCCTGGGCACCACCAGAATGAGGCTCCCTGAGAGCAGGGATTTTTGTTCCTTTTCCTCCCTGAAGAACCCCTGGCATTTAGAAGAGAGACTAACGTGTTACACCAGCCCCTGACATTTTGTGCAACATGGACCTCTCCACAGTCTAGAGGCTATTGGTATAAATGAATAAGCTCAGGGATTATTTACAAAGTGAGAATGTCAGAGATCTGTTTCACATTGGAAGCTCAGGGACAGGACGAGACGCAAAGTGCGGTGAGTACTCCAGCATGCAGTGAGTACTCACAGCCTGGCGGCCCAACATGGCAGGGTTGGCCCAGCCCGCCAGGCCCAAGGAAGTGTCTAAACCAGAGGCTTTCCCCATCAGCCATAAAGCAGAACTACCTGCAGGGGTGGAGGGATGCATGAAAAACACACGTTCCTAGGGCCCTCCTCCAGAGATTCAGATTCCTGTGTGCAGGCACAGGCCTGGCAAACTGTTGTGAAGCAAAACGCCATGGGTGATTCTGAGGGCTATAAGCACAGTTACCCCAATTACTCCCTCAGTTCCACCCTGGTCTTGGCCCGTGGAGCTGTGGTCCAACAACCACAACCTCTTTTAGGGTCTCCCTCTCGGCAGGAGGCTGAGGCACCTCCTCCCATGTGGCACCCGGGCAAGCTTACTGTGGACGCAGCACGGATGAAATTGCGGGCCCACTGTGCTCCTCCTTGCTCCTCAGCTCAGCTGCGGGGATTTATTTTCTGAAGTCGAGGAACACTGTGCTTCTACGGGGCCCTCACCCCATATTCTCAGTAGGCAGCCCTCCTGCCTTAGAGCCCAATTGTCCTGCTTCTTTGTTTTTAACTAGTGTTTTTAACTAGTTTCTGGTGGTGGGGCTTCCTGCGGCCACAGTTACTCTCTGCTGGTGCCTCCAATTGCTACTCTCCTTGCAAGTCACCTCAGAGATAAGACTCCTTCATGGCAGTGAAGTCTGGCAGGTTCTTCCCTGGCCCTTGACTGACTTTTGCTTTCCTATTATATAACCTTATTGATTAATCCAAACTGTTGCTCACAGCTGGATGATGGCTCTGGAGTTTTCTTGAATACAATTATTTATTGCCTTATTGATGTGCTACTTATTACTCTGTTAAGTACCAGAGGGTGTTTAATTATGTGAAAGGGAAGTGCAAAGGCAGCTGCTGAAAGCTGGAGTTACAGAGGCCCAGTACCTGAGTTCCTGACAATGTGTCATAAAACAGCTTTAAAACACATGCACACACAAAGGACAAACCCCATTCCAAAGTTTAACAAGCTTGGAAACAGAGCAGGCTTGGGGAGCTGCCTTACCACTTTGTGGTCTGATATTAGCCACAGCACAAGCACAGAAATGGCAGTGCTGTAAATGAAAAGGAGACTTTTTTGCGGGGGAGTGAGAGGGGGCTTTCATGCATTTTCCTACTTATTGATAAGGATTGAAATGGAGCTGCTAAGCAGGCCACAGCTAGAGGGGTAGTTGGTAGGACTGAAAAATGGCTTCTGTTAGAATGGGGCACAGGGTGGGGGTTCCACATGGCATGGCCCACCGGCTCCATGGAATTAAAGGGAATCGGATGCTTTTCTCATAGGCAGTCAACTTTTCTCATTCCAAAGGGCAGCCATGTTGCCTCAGGAGAAACATGTGAAAGAAACACAAGCACTGGACTGTTGGTTGGAGTACTCACCACATTTTGCATCTTGTCCTGTCCCTGCCAAAGGGGATGAATTCCCAGGCATGGTGCCCGCGAATTAATGCCTCAGAGGCCTGGGTGAAGCAGGATTCGTGCCTACGTTGAGTAAACCACCTTTCAGCTAAGTCTGAGCCCTGACCCAGCAAAGAGGAAAAGAGTTCCATTATTTTAATTCCTTGGTTTGGAGCTTTTCAAGTAATACTCTGAATAATCCTAGGATTCCTTATTTCAAAGATGGGCAGCTGCACCTACCCTGAGCAGCAGGTCACCTGAGGCAGCGGGATCTCTGGGCAAAACACCCAGGTTGGGGGCCTGGTGGGCCACCTCCCGGGGCACCCAGCACCTTTCCCACCTCCAGCAAATCCAGGTCTTCTCCACTTGGAAATCACCTCTGCCCCCAAATCTCTCTCATCTTGGGAAGGCACCCCTCACAGTTTTGACTTAGAGAGGGAAAAATACCTTTTTGCTCCTAGCTACCTAGGACATCCCATAATTAATATCTCAGGAAACAATCTTGTCACAGAGATATATATGAATTGCCAGCATAAATGCTTTGAAGGATGAGTTGTGCTGTAGTGCAAAAAACTCTCAGGTTTGAGTTAGGCAGAGTTTAAATCCTGCTTCTGCTTTTCAGTTGTATGACCTGGAACAGTCGCTTAGTTTCTCTGAACCTTGCTTCTTTAAAATAAAATGGACAACATAAGCTCATTGTGGGTATTAGTGGTGACAATAACTGTAAAAGCCCAGTCCTGTTCCTAATGCATGTAAATGAGCAAATATCAATGTTTATTTTCTTTCCTGGTGATTCATGTAACATTTGTTCTTGAGATTAAAAAAATCAGACTTTCAATGTATTCCTTTTTAGAATTTTTTTCTTGCTGAATGTTATAAAGATTATGGACTTATACAGTAAAACTAAGTAAAAGTCAGGGTTATAAACTTGCATATAAAATATATTGTTTTTTGAAAATATAGTTTATAAACACATATTTACCCAAAATTTTGAAAAATATTTATGAAATTGGGATCCTATATTGTATGCAATTGAATACTCTACTTTTTTATACAATTATAAATGGGCTGGATTGGAAAAGCTTTGTTTTGTTTTAGAATTTATACTCTGTTCTCAAGAATTTCTAGGAATGAAGTTTGTTCGAGTACATTGAAAAAGTTGTTTACAATACAGAAAGCCCATATTTGTCCCATGCAATAGGGAATGTCTACATGAAAATGGGTGCTTTTCCATTACTAGATTCAAGACTCCAGATATTGCATAGCACCATGAAGTCAGTCCTGGAATCAGGCAGTCAGGATTTCAATCCCAGTCCTTCCCCTTACTGGTAGGTTTAACTTGATCTTGGAAAAGTTCTTTAGCCTCTCTGAGCGTCATTTGTACATCTGTTAAAGGGGGAAGCAATAGCACCTAACCCAGAAGGATATTGAGAGAAATACAGGTGATAACTTAGGTAAGTCATTTAGCCCCGTTCCTGACGCAAAGCCTCAGTAAATGAATAGTAAGTTAGCAGTTATTATTTGATTCTTAGATCCCCCTAAAGTGAACTGATTGAGATGCACTCAAGCCAACTGATCACAAATAGGACAATTACTTAAAATTTTTCTTGTTGTTTTGGCCGAATTCTTGTGGAAGGCTTAGCCACACTTTAGAATAAGAACATTTAGAGAGTCTTGACCATAACTTTGTCTTCACTAGTAGAGTATATTCATGATTCAAATACCCAGTCCAGTGACTGCAAATGCTTGCTGTGAAATATTTTTCCCTTGGGATGCTGAAAGTTAAAAGATATATTATCAGATTTCCTTTATTTTCTTTTTACCTGTTATAGTTACATTGAATGGTATCAAAATGTTACGATATCCTAGAAAGTCAGTATTTAAGCCTTGGTTTAAAACCCTCTCTTTGGCATTAGGCAAACTTGGACTACAGTTTTGCAAAATCTGGGCATGTAATTTTTCTTTTCTAAGCCTTGGTTTTATCAACTGAGATGGGGATAACGAAAGGTTATTCACCTTGTAGCCTCCATCATGCCTGGTGCATTAAGTAGTGCTCAGACATTCTGGAGGAATCACCCTTAGGCTAAGTGTTAGGCAGCTGGCTCCTGGTTTGGTATGCCCAAGGCCCACCTTACCTGCTCATCCCAGACAGACTCAATCAGATCCCTGGCTACATGACTTCACTGGTTCAGTGGGTCCAGGTATAAACTCTACCTTTGGTTTATTGGCCTCTTTGTAAACATCCTATCCTGAACATGAGCCTAAAAGTTCCACTTGGATATGTCTCTGCTGGACACTGACTCTCAAGCCCTCCCTGACTGCCTGGCCAAGCATTGATGAGTCAAACCCAATTCCTCTGGGTACCTATGTGCAGCTTCTGTAAGTCTCTGGATAATTTCACAGTCTACATCCTAATCCAAAATCAAGCAAGATTTAGGAGTATTTGGAGAAATGGTGAAACACTGCCCTACCCTGCAAGAATGATTTGTAAGTAAAAAATCCTTTCATGATCAGAAAGGAGATGATACATCTAAAAGGACTGTATAAACCATAAAGTGTTTGTGGTATCTGCTTAGGACCTCACTCTCTGGACCATGAGCAGCAGGCAAATTTCGTCTCCACTTTCGCGATGGGAAAGGCCTGCACCAGAGACGCCACATAACTTGCTACAAAGTACATGAATAGTTGGTGACATAAGTGGGATTTGAAGTTAGAGAACTGACCTTTGAGTTATTATACTTGCACTGAGTACTTACCAGGTGTCATTTACTATTCCAAACCTTCTATCGCTTTTTTGTCCAATCTTATATCATTTAATACCATGAAATAGGCATTTTACAAATACAAAAACAGAGATGCGAAGAAGTGAAGTAATTTGCTTAAGCTCTCACAGCTAAAAAGTAGTGGAAGTGGGATTTAAACTTTGGGTCTGATACCAAGCCTGAGCTCATATTACATTAGCCTCCAGAGAAAAGTTTAAACTAGTCAACATTTAACAGAACATAATCCATGTATGTGGAGCATTAAAAAAGTTATTAACTGATTGATTTTGTCCTTCCTTTGACAAATATTGCTTACGTCCCAATGATATTAGCCACTACACTAGGCACACTAGACATACAGAGAACTGCAGTTAAACTTCTCAGAAGTTACTATTGATATTTTGTGTTGGCTGCCTTCCCTATCCTGTCTCATTTTCCTGCTCCTAAACTGGTGGTGGTGGTGGGGGGGTTGCCCTCTCCTCCCCCCACCCCCCAAATCAGCTTCCTGCTTTCAAATCCTTGCCTCAGAGTCTACTTTTGAGACAAATTAAGACAGGACTCCTAACGGTTCTTTGGTTTTGTCCTGAGTGGATATTTTGAATCTTGTGAAGACAGCAGCTGCATAGGAGTTAATTCTTGGTGTAATAGTGGTTTAACTTATGTTTACTCCAGCCTCTTCATTACTTATTGGGATTATTGAGAGCTGCTACCTACTATATTCTAGACTCTTAGTAGATATTGAAAAAATACTGTACCAAATGAATAGGAAAAAAAATGGTGTTCTTATCTTGCAGAAATTCATTTTGTGAGACCCTCTGGGTCAAAGGATACTTAGAGAACAAGGTCCTTGAATATGCTATTGTTTTCTTTCTTCTGAATCTTACTATGTATTTCAAAGGAAGCACTTACTTGCTCTTGTTAAGAAGGGGGTGTATCCATGCAGGTCTTTGTTGGGCTTTGTCCAAAAAGTCCAAATGGGTGAACCTGGGAGCTGACCTTATCACCTTAGTGGGCATTTTCATTTTGTTCTTCAACAGTAGTTATTGAACCTTCACAAGGTTTAAACCCCAGGCTAAGCAACATGAAACACATACACAAACATGCAAAATGAATAAAAGCCACAGTTTCATGTAAGGATTCATGTATCTGGGAACACCAATTGAAAGACCCCTTTTCAAGGTTCGTTTTCTGGTATACATTTCATCCTGGAGAACAATCAGAAAATTAAATTGACTTTAGTAAGTTTGCTTGATTTAAAAAAATATAATCTCAGGGGGGAAATGGCCTGTCTACAGAGACAAATGGTTACTGATCTCAAAATAGTTTTTACTTTATTTTTACTCAGCCAACAAACATTCTCTTTTAGAGTTTTAACCTAATTTCCCAGAGTTGTCTGGCCTATCTTTCTCTACTAATTTTTTTTTTCATGTTCTACTCAAGTCTTTAGGGTCTCAGTTGGTTAATGTTTAATACTCTCTACAACCAGTGTTTGATGTTTACACTTTATTGGGCTAACCAAATTTGTAGAGCAAATTAAAAGTGTGCAAGTCTTTGGCAAGCCACGTTTCGATATGTGTTGCCCAGAAACCATCTCCTTGTTCAATACTGCATGCCCCAAATCGTCTCAATTAACTGCTCTCCTTTCCTGGCAATATCTGCAGCTCTCTGCATTGCTTTTGGGAGGCTATTACTTCCTAGATTTACGAATGTCACAGCCTCATAACCCCTGTTCCCAGAAAGCATGTCACAGCAGAGAGCTCCCCTTCTGTGTGAAGTGAGAGTGGCAGCCACAGGTAACCTATTAAACCAGATTGACCAAAGACCACAAAAGAGTACTGGAGCGGGAGCTGCAGGGGAGGATTTGTGTGTGGGGGGAACGAGGGAGTAAGAAAAGAAGAGTTGGTATTTTTGTTTTAAAAAGATATACATATTTAGCCCTAACCGGTTTGACTCAGTGGATAGAGCGTCGGCCTGCAGTCTGAAGGGTCCCAGGTTCTATTCTGGTTGGAGGCATGTACCTTGGTTGCGGGCACATCCCCAATAGGAGGTGTGCAGGAGGCAGCTGATCAATGTTTCTCTCTCATCGATGTTTCTGGCTCTCTATCCCTCTCCCTTCCTCTCTGTAAAAAAAATCAATAAAATATATTAAAAAATATATATTCATATTAAAAAAAACACGACACAGGTATAATAACACATAGTTTAAATAAATAGCCATTGTTATAATTACCTGAAGAAATATATAACCTATCTTAGTTCTAGCCTTTTATTTATTTTATTTTATTTTTTAAAATATATTTTGTTGGTTTTTACAGACATGGAGAAAGGGACAGAGAGTTAAAAACATCAATGAGAGAGAAACATAGATCAGCTGCCTCTTGCACACCCCCTATCAGGGATTGAGCCTGCAACCAAGGTACATGCCCTTGACTGGAATCGAACCTGGGACCCTTCAGTCCATAGGCCAACACTCTATCTGCAGAGCCAAACCAGTTAGGGCTAGCCTTTTAGAACAAACTGAAAGGTGGTGTGGTATCACGCAACAGACAGGTTTGGGGAAACCAAAGCTTGCGTTCGTGTCCAGCTAGGTCAGGCCTCCCGGTGTCATGCGGGCCATGCCCAGTCCATAACCTCACTGGGCATCTCACCCATGAAAGTCAGAATTGGCTCTGATCTCTCAAGTGTCTTTCAGTTCAGGCATTTGGGGGATTCTATTCTATCATTAGCCCTGATCATAAAATTTCTGGTGAGCAGAAGGTGGGACTGACAACAATCTTCTTAAAGGACACAAGTTTCACAAATAATCGCCCATTAGACGACAACTTTAATTTTCCCCCAAGAGCACCTTGACTGTGGTTGGCTGTTAACACTTTTCCTCCAGTCTTCCAAGCCCCAGTGCTTCTCTAGCTTTGCCAGGAGACACCGGTTTTGACACAGAGTAAGAAGCTACGAAGAAGGTTTTGGGATTTAATCAGCAGATTGAAAATGAGGAATCCCCACACTGCAGGGTCATGGATGGACCAAGGGGTCAGGTTTCGTGGCGGTCAGATTCCTTCTGTCTCCTCAAGGCTACAGAGAGAGTCAGGCCAGTGCCCCAGTGATGGCTGCTTCCTGGCACCGCCGCAGTGGCTGAGCACTAACGTGTTTCACAGTTGGACTTATTTTTAATCTACTGTATTAGGAACACAAATTTAATCAGGAACAAACTGTTACCAATGTTGTTTTTTTGTTCCTGTAGATGCATATATCCTTAACACTGTATTGCATTCCCTTGTGCTTGAAAGCTCTCCATCTGACATCTGACTTATTTCATAACACTCATTTTCTGGGTGTTTTTTTTTTTTTAAGTGCAACTATATGTGGAGGAAGAAGAGAAACAAGGAGCTGAATTTCCACACAATGCAGCCCCCCCCCCCCCCACCCCATCGGTTAAAGAAATAACTGCAGTACAGATTTTAACAATTAACATTCCTGCAGTGGATGCCGTTATGGATGGAGCTAATAAATGTTTTCAAACACTCCTCGGCTCAAATACACGTTCAGCTTATTTTCTGCCATTTGATGGCATGGGTGGGTTGAGACATTCCTCTAAGCAGTTTTTTCCCCTCCTGGTCAAAGAAAGAGATCTTATCTGCCTCCCCACCCTACCTCACCCCTCCCCGCGCTGCTCTGCGCCTACTTTACTGAAACCTGACTTGCAGGTCAGCGGGCTGGTAACAGATTAATTTTACTCTGTGAGGAACACCAAGCATTTTGGCCAGGAAACATGAGAACCCTGTTATAATATTACCGTTTTTCTAAATTAAATATTAGGAAAAATTAAACCAAATTGTGGCGCATAGTGCAATGGAAAATATTTCTCTTCCAAACAGTCCTCCGTGATAAATGCCTGTGTGAGTGAAAGCACAATAAATATGTGCTACATTAAAAACCTAGATTATTCAGGTTTTAAGACTTATAGCTAAAAGTGGTTTAATGTTTCATGCCTAATAATAGATTACTCCTATCGCATTTCTAACCTTTATTCCTCCTAGCTTTGAAGTGCAGCCATATAAAGGTTGTTTGTAGAACCACACGAAAGTTAAAGCAAATATTACTTAGGATGATTCATACCAGCAAGAATTTGCAATGAAGGCAGAAGCTTTTTTTTTTTTTTTTTTTTTTTTTTTTTTTTTTTTTTGTGCTTTTTTCTTTTTGGTGTATATGTGCATCTGAATCAAAAGAAATGAAAGGTTTGTAATATTTTTTTGGTTGATAAATTTATTAAAACATTTTAGAGGCTTGTAGCGGAGACACAGCTGACATAAACAGACTGACTGGAAACAGATTATATTCCGCTCTGTGGGGGAGGCAGAATTAAAAAGGGGAAAAATTCCCTGGATTTCAAAAATTGCCACTAGGTCACAGCAATACTTAATTAACTGAATACATTAACGAAAGGCTATAACGTAGATGCTAAAAAAAAAGGGGGGGGGGTGGGAGCAGTCGAGTTCATTTAATCCTCTGTTCTTTGCTTACAGATTAGCCTTTCAGAATGAGCAACCTGATTTTTTTTTAAAGGATCCATTTACCTTCCAGAGATTTTTCATAGCAAAACATTTTGCATGGTTGCAAAAGAAATTAATTTGTTGCCAGTTGCTCCATACTGGCAGGAATTCTGAATAAAGAATGTAAGCAATCTATCTTTGTTTGCAAGATATAATTAATCTGGCAGTTAAAATTCTTTGGAAACATTCTGATGACTTATGTGGAAAAGTAGCGCAGCATTTTCAAAGAAAACTCAGAACTGTATGCAGGGGAAGATAAAAGATATATGAAGTGTTTGTTCTAAGCGATACTATTCATTTAAAGATCATAATGTAACCCCACCCTAGCAATTATTGTGAAAAACAAGACAAATCTCCATCTATAGCTTTCCGACACAGTCTTGATTTGAGAAACAAAATAAGCACATTACTGTTGTAGTCTAATAGACTGCAAGCTGTTTTATTAGAGTCGGCTGAATCCTGTTTTGCATAAAAAAGAACTCTGCTATCAAGAACACATTTACATTAATATGACTTTGACAAAGTAAAATAAAATCGCATTAAGATGATGTAAGTAGATAAGACAATGAAATCTCTGTGAGAGAGTTTTGGCATACACTAATTACAGTCAAGTCCCTGCAGGAAAGGAACATATTTTTACACCAACTATCCACGTGTTTGAAAATGTAGAAAGCCCAAAATGCAATCCTTGGTTTAGGTATTTCCTGAATACATTGCATTGTGTTTCTGGGGTAGTTTTTTTTTTTTTAAAGGAGCCTGTCTCATAAATAACACTTTCATTTACAATAATAATACAAGCAAGTTTCTTTCTGAATACTAGCCTGCAATCATCCTGATTATTTTAAGGGACTTTCCAATATAGGGCAGCTGAAAACAAGGTTTTAGATTACATGGTAATTTAGGAATGCATGAAAAGCTAAGCAGTTACCATAATAGGGTTCTGGATAAACTTCATGGTTTTTAGAGCAAAACATAACAACATATGTTTTGTGATTTGTTTCAATGATCTTTCTTTTTTTTTTTTTTTTGTTCAGGTTCTACCAAAATATTTGGGGGCCTCATCTGCGTACAGCATTTTTATAACCTTATTTTGAAAACTTTGATGTCTCTCTTTAGTTCAGTCATTAAAAGAAAGGCAATGATGGATGAAGATAATGCTGTGGATTTTATGACTAATCAGTTCTTGGCAGTGGCCATATTTCTTCCGTAGTGAAACTTTAATATTCCTTTGGCCTTGTATAGGCTTAAAAAAATTCTCTTTTGGAACTATGCTACACCAGCTACTTATTAAGTATTACCAAACAGTTATTGCACAAAAGTTAGCACTCTGATTTAATACCTGACAAAATGAAGCAACCAGGAAAAGATTTCTCCTCCCTCCTGGCCACTCACAGATTTGGGTTGCCTTGTAATTGTCTTTTTCTGCCTGTTTTAAAGGCAAGAATATGGAGAAAACACTAGACAGAAGTAGACGATTTGAGAGGGGGAGAAAGACTGGTGGTGGTGAGATGAGCTCCTATTTGTCTTTGTAAAGAAGCAGCTTTCATGAGGAGCCTGACTTTCTGCCTGGTCTTTGTTGTATTGCTCTTGAAGTTGCACCAGCAAACACCAGGTGTCTCCATTAAGCTGAGCTAAAGTTTCCAGAGAGGAAGGCCACTTGGCCAGGACAGTTGAAGCACCCTCCCCTTTCCCTAGCTGCTCTTGGCTGCTGCCTGGATAAGCCTGGAAGGGCTGACTGGGGCCAGGGAAGGGAAGCTCATTCTTTGATGAGCATTCAGGTTGGAGCCGGTTGACTCATATCAGATCTGTAAGGGAACCTGGTCTCTGTGTGGAAGTGAGGAAGACCGGCACCCCTGGAAATGCTGGTATGGTGGGGAAGGAGTCTAGTGAACCAGGAAGGCAAGAGGCCAGTACTGGGTAAAAGTGAGCCTCCTTCTTGAGGAAGAGCCAACTCCAGGAGGATCTTCTGCTTGGGGACAACCAGACTGAAGACCCAGCAGCTGATGTGGTGGCTTCTTCTCTAGCAATGGCTGATGCCTCATATTCCAAGCTATGATTTCCATTGAAATGCATTCATTTCTTCACCAAATGATTATTTAATTTCCACTGCCTGCCAGGTGCCGTCCCAGCAGTGAAAAACTAGTCAAAAGCTGCTCACTCATAGAACTTGCATCAAATATGAGCCTTCCAATCGATGCCAAGGGTAACAATCGAGGCCAGTGGCATTCCAAGTATGGGGATAGGTATTATGCTGAGGGAAGACTGCATATTTATGCTGTGGGAGTTCTGGGTGAGCAGATATCTAGATGCATAACTCCTTAGTAGCCTCTATGTACTGATTTTGCATTTTCCCTTTCCAGGAGATGTCATATTTCTTAAATGTATTTGGCCAAGGAATCTTATTGCCCCCCAACCTACAAATTACCCTGGGTACAATGAACATTTTGGGGAACATATGGGAAAATTGCTTTGAGTGGTGGACAGTCAGAATCTTTCTTCTTCAGTTGTAGACATGAGGTTAGAATGTGGAAGGAGGAGAAAAGAAACCAGAACTTGGAGGCCACTTGTCCAAAGAAAGGAGATGTTTGCCCCAGAGAATGTGACTGTGGAAGTAGTCCTGCTCTCATATAGGAAAGCTGTTTCCCATCAGGTTCTAAGTAGCCTTCAAATGACCACAGGGAAGATGGGAAAGCTAAGAAATGTGGGTTATAGTTCCACTTCCACCTCTAATGAGCTATGCAATCTTGTGGTTTTTTTTGTTTGTTTGTTTGTTTTACCCTTTTTGACCTTAGTTCTTCATTCCTAATAATCAGCTTTGAAAATGTATTAAGCCATTTAATCTTCAAAACAGCTTTATGAAGTAGATCATGTTATTGCCTCTATTTTATAGTTAAGGAATCTGAGTAACAAATAGATTAAGATACTTGACCAAGGTCACACAATTAGAAAGTGATGGCGCCAAGAATATTAAATGACAATCTTGGACCAGATTGTTCTTGCTTCAAGCTCTAATATTCTATAATTTATGAGAGCGACTTTAGTTATGCCTCATATCTATTATGATCAGGCAGTCAATCCTCTAAGCAGAAATCATTTATTGGTCAACAAATTTATTGAGCATGTACTCTGTGCCAGAACTAGCCAAAGCCCTGGGGAATCTATAGGGAGACAAAGTCTTTTTCAGGACCTTATAGTCTAGTGGGGTGGGGTGGGGTGGGGGACAGATAAACAGGCAGTCCATTTGCATAACAAAAATATTCATCACTAACATTCCTATAGTGAATCATATTATCAAACTATTATGGCAGACTATTCTTAAAAGATGAGAAGCTGAAACGACTGACCCAATTGGCCTTCGGCTAATGAGTGAAATAAGCAAAACATGGTATATCCAACACAGTGGAATATTATTTTGCTATAAAAAAGAACAAAGTATTGATATATGCTACAACATGGATGAACCTTCAAAACATCCTGTTAAGTGAAAGGAGTTAGGCACAAAGGCCATATATTGTGTAACTTTATTTCTATGAAATGTCCAGAATAGGCAAATCCACAGAAACTGAGAGTAGCTTAGTACTTTCCAGGGCCTGAGGGAAGGGAGAATGGGGAATGACTGCTTAATGAGTACACCCTTTCTCTTTGGAATGACGAGGTATTCTGTGATGGTTGCACAGCATTATAAATGTACCAAATGTTACTAATGGTAAATTTTATGCTATTTATATTTTATCACAATAAAGAAATGGTGCTAGGTAAGTCCAGGCTCTTTATTCCCATTTCAAGTTAATAAATCCCTATTCATTACCCACCTCATGAAAAAGTGGGCTCAATAGTGTGTGGTTATAAAGGTGAATACAATGTAATCCCTGTCCTATCAGATTTTATAATCTACCTATTGGAATAGTGGAGAGTCAACAATGACTATGATAAAGAATAATTATATCAGCATTATAATGGCAGAGCAGGCAAAATGATGAGGAATATTTGGGAGAAAGAAGAGAGCAAGGCACCAAAGAGTCGGTCATCATCAACCCCAGCTACAAAGCCAAACAGGTCTTCTGCACCATGACGGTGGCATAAGCAGAGGTTAGCACATGGCCACATAACATTATAGACCATGAGGACCAGGAGGTAGCAGTCAATGCAATCAAAGAAGGTGGAGAGGAAGAACCAAGCAGCACAGGGTGTGTGGGATACAGCTGCTCCAATAAAATGGTCGTCATCTGAGGCACAGCGACCAATGAATGGCAGATAACCAATGAAGAGTGGTGACTCAGGGAAAAAAGAAACAATCCATCTCCAACTGAGGTTATTGGAAAATCCTCATGGAGAAAGTGGTGGTTTGGGTGTCTTCACAGTTGAATAGAAATTTAATAGACAGAGAAGAAACCAACAGACAGAGAGGATAAGTAACTTGTTGGATGTCACACAACAGTAATGGAACAGAAATAGAATTGTCCTTGAGCATACATTCAATCCTCCTTATTCGTGAATTCTATATTTGTGAATTTTCTCACTCACTTAAGTTGATTTGTAACTTCAAACCAATACTTGGAGTATTTTCATAGTCATTTGTGGACTGTGCAGAGTGGCAAAAAATTTGAGTTGCCAGACAGGCATGTTCCCAGCTGAGGTCAAACAAGACTATGCTTTGTCTTCTTGTTTCCTCCCTCATAATGTGTTTAGTGCCATGTTTTCACATTTTTGTGCTTCTTCTTTTTTTTTCTGTTTAAAATAGTTCCCAAGCACTGAAGTACACACTAGTGTTCCTAAGGACAAAAGGGCTGTGGAGAAAATGTGTGTAAGTTAAGCTTAGTTCAGACTTGAGTTATAGAGCTGTTGGCTGTGAGTTTGATGTTAATGAATCAACTATCTTCTATAATAAAAGAGAAACATGCAAATGTGACCGTTACCACCAGCCAATCAGAGCGGCTGTATGCAAATTAACCCAGCCAAGATGGAGGCCAACAGCCAATCAGAGCGGCTGTATGCAAATTAACCCAGCCAAG
>PVJC01006466.1:0-31582 GCA_004026665.1 Murina feae
GGCTCCTATCCTGGTAAAGGGAACATACTTTGGTTGCAGGCTCCTCCCTGGCCCTGGCCCTGGCCTTGGTCAAGGCTTGTGCAGGAGGCAACCAATTGATGTATTTTTCACACATTATTACTTCTCTCTGTCTTTCCCTCTCTCTCTCTAAAAATCAATAGAAAAATATAATCGGGTGAGGATTAAAAAAGGAAGGAAATTTGTTCTCTTATATATCCAATAAAACATATTAGTGAAGGCTACATTTGTATTTAATTTAATGAAATGAAAATAAATAGATGTAATTAGGCTCAAGTAACAAACTCTTAGAAAACTTAAAAATACTGGATTTAGAAATGATAATATGGACATATAATATCTTAGTCTCTTTTAGGCATTAGTAATTTTTGTCAATGTATTGTCTAATCAGAAATGGTAACAATCTGGATAAGCACAGACCTGAAATTTAGAGCCACATTACTTTTTTATAAAATTTATCTTTATTGTTGCAAGTTATACAGATGTATTCTTTTTCCCCCCTCTAGCTACCCCCTCACCCCACCCAAGTCTTCACCACACTATTGTCTGCCTCCATGGGTTACGCATATCCTAGATAATAAAAGCCAAATACGCTAAGTGTCTGGTTGTCTGTTCAATCAATCAAAGCATAATATGCTAATGATATGCTAAGGCTGCTCAACGCTCGCTATGACGTGCACTGACCATCAGGGGGCAGATACTTTGCCTGGTAGGTTATCTAACTGCTGGGGTCTGGCCAATCAGGATTGAGCGAGATGCGCCAGACATGCCCTAGAGACATTCCACAGCCCCTTCCTGTCTGGCCAACCTCCCCCAGCCCTTCCCGGCCCTGATTGCACACTGGTGGGGTCCCTTGGCCTGGACTGTGCCCTCTCGCAATCTGGGACCCCTCAGGGGATGTTGGAGAGCATGTTTCGACCCATCCCGCAGGCCAGGCCGAGGGACCCCACTGGTGCACGAATTTGTACACTGGGCCTCTAGTATGCATATAAGTTCTCTGGATGGGAAGACACATTACTTTTTTAAGGATAGATTAAAAACAAGCAAACTAAATTTGGAAGTAAGATTTTCAGAGGAAATGTTAAAATTACTTGTTTTTAAGAATTTCTTATATATCTGTGTACGTATAAAAAAAACTAGAGGCCTAATGCATGAATTTGTGCACATTGAGAGGAAATTAATTAAAAGAGATATTTTAATATCACTATTACCCTTCCTCTATAATGGAAATGTCAACCAAATTCATGATGGACAATAACAGTTGGAAACACACGTGTGCAATTGGTGCCAGTGAGAGCTTAATTAGACCTGCTTTCTGATTTAGCTAAAGGTTTTCCAGTCCAGTGAAGCACCCCAACTTCTCTTTCAGGTAATTGTCAGCAGCACAGCAGTAAATATCAACATGAAGCAGTTTATTATTGTAGATCATGCAGGGAAAACAAAGGGTAAAATATTTAACTGCAGCAGTGTGTGATTATATTCTGTGCAGTGAGAAAACATGAAGTCATTTTTTTTCTTTTAAATGGAGCTTTTTTATATTTTATTGATTTCAGAGAGGAAGGAAGAGGGAAAGAGAGATAGAAATATCAATGATGAGAAAGAACCATTGATTGGCTGCCTCCTGCACGTCTTCTACTGGGGATTGAGCCCACAATGCAGGCATATACCCTTGACCAGAATCAAACCTGAGACCTTTCAGCCTGCAGGCTGATGCTCTATCTCCTGAGCCAAACCAGCTAGGGCTGAAGTCATTTTTAAGGTGCATCATTTCTTACTTCTTTTCAGTCACGTCAGGTTTCTAAGCTTTCTAAATCTGTTTTCTAGCTAATGAAAAGAAAATAGGATTTCACCTACTCTCCCATCTACCTATTCTAGGACTTGTGTGAGGGTCAAATGAGATGAGGCACATGAAAATGCTTCACAGACATTTGGTTAAAGTATAAAATATTTCCACCTGGCTATAAAGCAAGTCGTGTTCCTGAGCTGAAGAAACTGCAAGGAGGCTAGTCGCTAGGAAGAAGAAGCTGGGCATTGCTACCTGACGTCATTACCTGGCGCTACAGTGACCATTTCTGGGCTGGGCTGGGCTGTGGGCCGCATTTTGCACCATGGGGCGTCAGCAGCATTGGCTGCAATTTGGTGGGCTGACACTCCAGGGTGGTGGCGGGGTCAGTGTCCCACTTGGGGGAAGCTGAGTGTTGCTTTGTCGGCACCAGGTCCATGGTGCCGTTTCTCTGTAAATAGCCACTGTGTGTCACAGAAGTTCCTATGGAGAGCATCTGCTTCCTGGTGGGCAGTGTGTGTCAAAGCAATCGGTCAGAGAGTCGAACACTTAGCATATTAGTCTTTTATACATATGGATGGCTATGCTGAATACAAATCATTTAATCTTCTTATTAAATCAGGTACAGAAAAATTTATTTGTAAATATTTAATGAACACACTGAACTACCAAGTAATATAGAGATAGACTCTAGAGAGAGAGCAGGCAGACAATTCCAGGGGTGTGTATGTGTTTGGAGGAGTGTTGGGAGAGTTGTGGAAGGATTGAGCAAAAAATAAAAAGAGAGAGAGAACTCATGGATATGGATATGAACAACAGTGTGGTGATTGCAGGGATGGGGAATGGATGGAAGTGGAAGAGAGCATAGGAAGGATAAATGGTGATGAATAAAATAAAAATACCTCTAAATTAGTTTACTAGATGTTCAAGATACTGTGGAAAACAGTTCAGCCATAACATACCATAGAGATTAAAAGTTAGTGTTTATGTAACAATTTTAATTAAAATCTATGATAAAATTATGTAACTCATTTCTGATTTTGAAAGATAATATAACAGAATTATTTATGTGTATTATTTGAATAACTATAAATATTAAAAACTATCCATTTGATTCAATTAGTTAATTAGCTTTCTCCTGAACCATATTAAACAAGCAATGTAATACTTTACATATAACCTGCTCATGTCAATAGATTTTTATATTTTAATAAACAAATTACAATTAGTATAACACCTTAGTATAAATACATTAAAATATAAGATTTATTGATGTACATAATTGTTTATTCAATCTAACCTTTGTAATTCTTTTTAATAGTATTGTTCTTGACTGATACACATGAAGCATTTCATGAAATGTCACATAAAAAAGAATTTAATTGTTAGAGTGACAAAAGTATTCAATCACAAGACATAATGATTGACTAGAGTCATCAAAGATTATTTGAACCCCAGCTGCATACTAGAATTACCTGGGAGCTTTCTAAAAATAGCAGTGCTCAGGCCCTATGTTCAAAGATTCTGATTCAATTGTCCTGGACTTCCACATGTTTTTTCAGTATTCCCCAGGCGATTCTAAAGTACTGGTAAGGGCTGTATGAGCCATGCCACAACTCAGCCAGATACTGCACTGACATCAGAGTCTACCATTACTAGCCATGGTGAAGTCTAAACTATTCCAGATCAACATTAACTACATTTTTGCCCAGTTTCCTTTGAGCTGTCCTCAGAGGACAGAGAGATGAAATAATACAATTTTTCTATTTATAAACTCTTTCATCCTTAATAACATTTTCATTTGCATTTTTACCTTGGGTCAGGTTATTTCAAACTGTGGACTCATGGGAAATGAGAAGGTAGTGAAATAAATGGCATGGGTTGTGACAAATTATTTTTCAATTGCAGTTGACACTCAATATTATGTTACTTTTAGGTGTACAGCACAGCATAGTACTTAGACATTTATATAACTTATGAAGTAATCTCCCCAATAAGCCTAGTACCCACCTGGCACCTTACATGGTTATTATAATACTAGAAGCCCAGTGCACAAAATTTTGTGCACTTGGGGGGGAGGGAGGTCCCTCAGCCCGGCCTGTGCCCTCTCACAATCTGGGACCCATTGGGAGATGTCCACTTGCTGGCTTAGGCCCACTCACCAGGGGATCGGTCTTAAGCTGGCAGTCAGACATCCCTCTGGTAGCCCGGGGGGCCCTTGGGGGATGTCCACTTGCTAACAGGGAGCAGGCCTAAGCTGCAGTCGGACACCCTTAGCACTGCTGAGGAGGCAGGAGAGGCTCCCACCACCACCGCTGTGCTGGCAGCCGTCAGCCTGGCTTGTGGCTGAGCAGAGCTCCCCCTGTGGGAGCACACTGACCACCAGGGGCAGCTCCTGCATTGAGCGTCTGCCCCCTGGTGGTCAGTGTGTGTCATAGTGACCAGTTATTCCCAGGGGTTCTGCTGTTAGGGTCAATTTTCATATTACCCTTTTATTATATAGGACTAGAAGCCTGGGGCATGAATTCATGCACAGATGGGGTCCGGCCTGCCCCGATCAGGGTGGGGGAGCCGATCGGGAGAGGGGCAGGCCTGGGGGAGGGGCTGTAAACGGTTGGCCATTCCCGCTCCCTGATCAAACTCCCAGTTGAACTCCAGGCCATATTCCTAGTCAAACTCAGTCGAGGGGCCAATTTGCATATTAGCCTTTTATTATATAGGATTATTGACTGTATTACCTATGCTGCATTTTATATCCCTGTAACTAATTTTTAACTGGCAATTTGTACTTCTTAATCCTTTCATTTTTTTCACCCAGTCCCGCAACCCCCCTCCCACTTGGCAATCATCAGTTTGTTCTCTGTATCTATGAGTTTATTTCTGTTTTGATTGTGTATTTATTTTGTTTAGCTATTTTTAGATTCTACATACAGGATGGGACAAAACTAGGTTTACAGTTATTCATATGGAAAATAATACAATAATAAATAATAATACAACAATAATTAATAAATAATAATACACAAAAATAAAATATTTGTAAATATGCAAATATACGTTTTCTCATATTTACAACTGTAAATCTACTTTTACACCACCCTGTGTAAGTGAAATCATATGGTATTTTTCTTACTCTGCTGGACTTATTTTACTTAGCATAATACTGTCTAGGTCCACCCATGTTGTTGCAAATGGTAAGATTTAATTACTTATAAGGATAATATTCCACTGTATATATGTACCACATCTTCTTATCCAATTATCTCTCAATGAGCATTTAGGTTGCTTCCACATCTTGGCTATTGTGTACAAAATGTCTTTGTCTCTTGTTGTAGCCTTTGATTAAAAGGTTGTAACAAATTTTAAAACCCAAAGATTAGACTCATCACACATAGTAAGAGTAGAACTTTGCAAAACCTTTGTGTTAGTTAAGTTTGTGTGTGTGTGTGTACATATGCTGGGTAACAAAATAAAAATCTATTTCTGAACTAGACTGTTGAGCTGTCAGCTAACTGAAGTTGCTTATCCTTCCTTTTTCCACTGTCAGAAAACTGATAAACTTACATAATGTCTTAAAAGTGAGAATTTATCCTGTCATAATTTTAAACCACTGAATTTATTAAAATATCTTCTTATAGATAACCATGGCATATATATGTTAAATACAGATTGTGTTAAGGAGGGTCATTAATGAGATAATTATTGCAAATTAATTTCTAATTTCCATTTCCTTTTTCTCTAAATATTTTACTGATGTGCTGTGGAATATACGTTGGTCTTCCTACTCACAGGAGACATTTTTAGAAGTTGTATTTTTAATTGTCTTTTTTAATACCCCCAATTTTTAATTTCATTAAATAACTTCTTTAAAGGCCAAATTCTCCAATTTTTTTTTCATGAATATTTTAGTACTCAAAGACTTATGAGTTTTTTCACTCAAATATTCAGTCATATTTAAAATTTTTCCAAGTTATTAAAATAGGTGGAATAACTTATTAAGAGAAAATGCTGTTTCTTTTGGCAATATTATTATCCAGGTGCTCCCTTTACCTCTAAGACTGAATCTTATATTTAAAGAGAGATGCCTTCTTCTTCCTTATTAAGGCTAATAATCATTAACCAAGTGGGCAAACATCAGCAGTATAAACACTGAAACTGAACTGTGTGGCAGAGTATCATTCTGTTTGAGTGACAACATAACTACATTTCAATCAGAAGGACACAATTTATTGGGGGTTGAGGACAGGCACATTACAGTTTTCACTCGGGCCTCTTGCCCTTATGGGGGAGTCCTGACTCATGACTTTGCTGTATCCCCATGTTAGGCTGTTCTTTTCCACACCATCAACTATGAAGAATTCCAACTATGCAAAATATCTCTAAAGAATGTGACTGGCAGGTTTTTAGAAGGCAACTCTACTCTGCTTCTCCAGGGGCTTCACAGCTGCACACTCCGAGGCAAATGTATTTGTCTTAATACCAGTACTAACTGGTAATTTAGTATCCAATAAATAATATTTCTGTTTTTATGGCAGTACATGATGATCTGTGGTTGTCTAGAGCCAACAGCTTAGCTTATCTTTATTTTTCCACATTGGTGCTATGGATGTCATATGGAGGGAAATGATTTCCCTGTCATTAAAGACTCTTTGACTATGGAGTTCTACACTTTGAGAAAATCTAGGTAATACTTGGCTACTTGAGACTTTGTGGAGTCAGATCCCATTTTTTCTTCTTTTTTAAAAATTATATTTTATTGATTTTTCACAGAGAGGGAGAGGGATAGAGAGTGAGAAACACCGATGAGAGAGAAACATCGATCAGCTGCCTCCTGCACACCCCCACTGGGGAAGTACCCACAACCAAGGTACATGCCTCTGACCGGAATCGAACCCAGGACCCCCCAGGCCACAGGCCGAACTCTATCCACTGAGCCAAACCCGTCAGGGTCAGATCCCATTTTCTTATTGTCTATTTCTCTATCATTACTCTAGAACAAATTAATGCTGTAGGTACACTGGTAATACTTCGTGTCCCTTCCTTCAACCCATCCTTAGTTAACGGCAGCCACAAATACAAGACACTATACCCTCATTCCCATGATGGCACTTTTAATCCCTTACATTTCTGTGATACTAGAAAGAACATAAGATCACAAGTTAGCAGATTACAGTTTAAGCCTCAGCTTTACACAAAATAGTTGCCTAGCTCTGGTGAAATCGTTTAGTCATTTTCATTCACATTTTCTCTCCTGTAAAATATAATGAGTCAGCTCTGAATTTCTGAGAGTTCTAAAATTTCATGATTTTATGACTCATCAACCGCTACTTGACAACCAGTAATATCTAACATGATGTATGAGACCAAGCTAGTAAACCAGTTAGTTAAGCAACCACCAAAGCAAACTCATCTTTGGTTTTGATCTTAAAAAAATACTTGAAGAAACCTGAGTCTCCTACAGAAGCCTAGAGCCTGAGGATAATAGAAATAAGAGCAAATGATGTTATGGTAATACTAGAAGCCTGATGCACAAAATTTGTGCAAGAGTAGGCCTTTCTTCCCCCAGCTGCCAGCACCATCTTTCCTCTGGCACCCGGGACCCATGCTTCCCTCTGGCACCCATGGGACCCAGGCTTCCCTCACAACCTTGAATTCATCTGGACTAAGTAGCATATTATGCTTTCACTATTATAGATATGACTGTGTTTTTATAGTCACTAGCATAGTGCTTAGTACATACACAGTAGTTACTTGTTATTGATTAATGGATAATAGATAAAAAAAAGATGAACTGTATTACCTGTTAGTATTCAGAAAACTAAGGAATGACTATATAGTACATTCAATAATTTGTGCAGCCCTAACTGGTTTGGCTCGGTGGATAAAGTGTTGGCCTGCGGACTCAAGGGTCCCAGATTCGATTCTGGTCAAGGGCATGTACCTTGGTTGTGAGCACATCCCCAGTGGAGAGTGTGCAGGAGGCATCTGATCGATGTTTCTCTCTCATTGATATTTCTAACTCTCTATCTCTCTCTCTTCCTCTCTGTGAAAAATCAATAAAATATATTTTAAAAGATAAAATAATAATTTGTGCAATGTGCCAGCCATCTGGACTTTATTTTCACTATATGCCACTGTTATTTATTAAAGAGTATGAATGATTAAGATACAGACATCTGGCCCTGCTTATATAACCGCATTACAAGCTTTCTAAAAGACATACCCAGGAAATTAACACTTACATTTGGACATAAATGTCTGGCTTAAAATTTGTTTAAATCCCTAACAATGAGGTTTTATTAAAAAAAAAATCCCTCTTTCCAAGAATGATCCCCGAAACAAGATTTCTAACAAGCTTCACAGGTGTGTATTTTTAGATTTATTATATAGTTACATATATTTAATGTAGGGTTATACGCAATCTTCCTGCAGAAATCATTTTTTTTCTCTAGAAGAAATGGCCTCAATGAAGATCTAGAAGGGAAACTTCTAAATGCTTTTATTTTCTGCGTAAGATCAGAGCCAACACTGTCAGAAAATGATGAATACTCAGCCGTTCTCACTATTGTCACAATAGTGCACACAGGGGGCATCCCCAGCTCCCTAATGTCAACTCATATCCAATCTAGGTAACCTGCTATGCCAGCTGCTTGACTCTCTCAGGTTCTGAGAATCCAATTCTCTTTAAAATGTGGTTGACATCTGAATACTATCAAAGCTACTTTGAAATATTGGCAGAGGAGCTTGAGCTTTTTTGAATGCCTTTCACCACACCATAGCAGCTAGCCTGTAGAAAACAATCAACTCTTTCCTATTCTCCTTCATTGTGACCACTATCATGATATAAAATATTTCTGAACTCCCTATTTTGATTTAGAGTAGAGATAATCAGTGCCCTGTTCAAATTTGCCTCATATAGGTTCATGGATATGATTCAGTTGCGGACTCCGTAATAGATAAGCCACCTCTGGGATTCTGAAAACAGCGTTGCCTAGGGAACCATTTTATATGATTTGTTTGCTCACCCATGATTTATCTCCTATCTTCACCTTCCCCAGTCTTTTCTCTATGACACTGTCTAATGTCACAATAGACTTTCCATGGCTGTTCTTCAGAAATAGGACTTTCAAATATTTGAAATAACATCTTAATTGTTTCTCCACTAACAGTTGTAAACTTTTCATCTTAGTTACTAGAGATGTTTTTCTGTGTCATCTTAAATTAATTATTTACAAATGAATAATAATAGCTAATGCAAATTACTTACTGTGTGCCCTACTCTATGCTTTATGCATATATATTATTTCAGTTAAAAGTCACAACACCTTTAAGATATAGATATTAATTATCCCCATTTTATTGGTGAAGAAATGTAGGCCCCTAGCTGTGAAATGACTTGCCCAGTGTCACACAGCTTGCAAGTAGTAGAGCTGCAGTTTAACCACAAAGTGAGGTCACAATGCCCATGTTTTTAGTATATATTGCTTTACCTTCTGAGCATAGAAAGCACATCAAAGAAACGGTATATGAACCTTTAAAGAATTAAATCTCCAATACCTCTGACACTTACCTACAAACACTAGGTTATTATTACATGTTTATTATAAGTCAATACTTAACACACATGTTGTATTGGAGAATAAAATGAAAATAAAAAAATCTTTGCTCCCTCCATTGAGAACTAAGTTATTTTGCAAAAAAAATACACCTTCTTGCATATGCCTCCTTTTCATACATAGGAGCTGTCTAATTCAGGAATGTTTAGAAGGGGAAATAAGACAATAGGGCTCATAAATCCATCACTGAAAAATCTCAAGATTATCCTTTTTTGTCCCTGAGATCTAAATTAAAAGAGAAACAAATAGAATCCTAGCCAATATGGAGAAGAGGAAGAAAGAAACTTCTGTATTGATAATAGAAGGGAAAGCAGTCTTATAAGAGATATAGAAATGATGCTCTTTCAGGACCAAAAAAGGCTTCTTGGGAAGGTATTTCCAACCGTTCTTGGAAAGGTCACTAGAGCTACCGGAAGTGAAAAGGAGCTACTGGAGGGGAATCTCAAGCAGAAATAACAACATTAAGTACAGAGAAATGGAAAGGACTGAGAAAATCATTAAAAAATTTCATTACAAATTCCATGTGCTAAGCAGAGACTAAGAGGAAATGAGTAAGTGTGGCTGCAAGGTATAAACTGGAAGGCAAGAGTCAGGGGCCAGGACTGCCTCCCCTCACACCAGGGACTCCCTGTGTGACCTTGGGCCAGCTACTGATATTCAGCTTCCTCGCGGGTCAATGATGCTATGAGCTTCTCATTTTTCTAGTTAGTTAATTGTCTACTAAATTATACACATTCTTTTGCCAAAGAAAGGCTTTTATATATTAGTTTACATTTTATTGATTTTTTTTACAGAGAGAAAGGGAGAAGGATAGAGAGTTAGAAACATCAATGAGAGAGAAACATCAATCAGCTGCCTCCTGCACACCCTCTACTGGGGATGTGCCCCCAACCAAGGTACATGCCCTTGACCGAAGTCGAACCTGGGACCCTTGAGTCTGCAGACCGACGCTCTATCCACTGAGCCAAACCGGTTAGGGCAGAAAGGCTTTTAAAGCAGCTTTTAAGGTTACAGAAGCTAACATTAAAAAGGTAGATCAGGTACAGAAGAAACATAAAAAGCACCAGAAATGAGGCTAATACAAAAAAAAAAAAAAGCATACCAAGAAGAATTATATCTTGGCTATGAATTTGACTGTAAGCTGTAAAGCAACAATTGAAACCTGGTGAGGTGCATAGCTCAGGAGGACAAATATCTGCCTCTGAGCAGAGTAAGATCAAGTGAGATCCTGTAAGGGACAATGTTAAATTCCTCCCCACTTCCTGTGCTCTATGCAAGAGCCAGGAAGGAAGGAGGCCTGCCAAGGAGGTTCCTGTAGAGAACTATCACGCACACTCTGCCAGTCCCCTTCCCCCTGCTCCCTCCCCTGTACATCACACACGCTATGCACACACACAGTGAGCATCACTCTTCTGTCCCACACGGCCTTTGTCCTTCTGCGGGAAGGATTCTTGAGATAATTACTTAGACTTGGCTGTGGGGACTCCTGCTTCTCTCAGACTGCAGCAGATCATTAAGCAGGGAACAAACATATTATATAGGTCTTATGCCATCAGCAAACACAAAATATAGTGTGTGTGTGTGTGTGTGTGTGTGTGTCTGTATGGATTTAAAGTGCTACAATACTTAAGGCCTGTAGGCCATTCAGCCTATAGCTTTCATTTCCCTTTTTAATCTCACATTTTTATGCTTTACTAGTTCCAAATAATTTGAGCTATTCTGCTCACGCACGTTGAGGGGAAAGAAAAAAAAACAGTGAAGAGATGTACATCTTGTAATATTTGGAACATAGCTACTTAACCTATCAGAAATGAATTTAGAATAGATGAGCTGTTTAAATACACATTCAAAATACCATTATGGGGAACATCTCTTCTCTTTGCTATGTGTTGTTGCTTTTTAATAAAACTGGTAGTGGTGAATTAGTGTGTGCATAGCAGTGCAAAGTGCTTAGCAGTTACAAATGCCAAGATATGCATTCATATAAAAATTACTTGATATATATTTGGTATAACAATAAACTTTTTAATAAAATATAACCACTGGGACATTCTTCTTTTTTTTTAGAAGACTTCAGAGACCTTTCAAAGTCTGGTTGGAATATCCATAGCTTCAGAAAATCAGTATGCACTCAAATGCAACCGTTGAATTATTATAATAAAGTATTTTGGATGTATTAGGATTAATGGTTCAGCAGGTAAGTAAAACTTCAGGGTGAATGGGAGAGAGGCAGATGTAGAAAACATCGGTGCTTTCCAACTGAGGAGAGTTTACAAAGAAGAGAAAGAACAAACTTCTGTGGTAAACAAGCGTTGCGCTGTTTTCCAATCCAAACTGATTTCTCTATTTTAGTATTAGTAAGAACTATGCTAATGCTCACTCTGCAATGCCATTCGCCTCTTGGGGCTTATACTTCAGCGCTTTCAGTTTTACAAAAACAAGCCTCCAGGAAATATTAATCAGCCCCTCTCTCAGTATGTCAGAACTAGTCTTTAATTGAATGCAATTAAGTCAATAAATGGAATTACTGTGTTTTTCAGACCTTCAGATTTCTAGGGCGAATCACATACCTTGAATAAAATTCATATCTTAAGGAATCTCCCTTGAAAAACACAGATTAGTTTGGTGTAAGAATCTGAGATATTTGTTATTTTAATGAAAGCAGTTTGTGGAGTGTCAGCATTCATTTCTCTTCATTACTTTAATATTCTCAACATTTGAATTAATAAAATTTGGGGTACCTTAAGCAGCAGGGTTGAATGTCAAGGGAGATTTGACAATATCATGCATTTTCAGTTTTCTCCTCATTTCTTTGTATTTTAATAACCTGCCAACACTTCTTTCCACATGAAGTTGTTTTCTCACATATGCAGTAATGACAACAGTATCCAAGACTTAAATTTTTTAAAAGTATGTGTTTAATAAAATTCCTGGTATTTCTCTAGAGATAACAGAATTATAATAACAGCATTGCCTTAATCAAATAACAATAACATTTTAATTGGTTATTACTGCCAGTGTAGCAAGAATACCATTTTTCAAATATTTGTCTATGTACTTAGGCTCTCAATGAACACCCACAAAAACCAGATACTCTTACAAGTAAGGTAGATTGATTCTCCCCCTTCCCATTTCTTTTAAAAATCAACTATGGTGTCCTAGCTGGTTTGGCTCACTGGATAGAGCATCGGCTTCTAGACTGAAGGGTCCTGGGTTTGATTCTGGTCATGGGCACATGCCTGGGCTACAAGCTCGATCCCCAGTAAGGGGCATGCAGGAGGCAGCTGATCAATGATTCTCTCTCATCATTGATGTTTCTATCATTCGCTTTTCCTCTCCCTTCCTTTCCGAAACCAACAAAAAATATTTTTAAAAATAAACTATGGAGTAATTTTAAGTAGCAATTGGCTGGACTTAGTAAAATAAAAGTATTAAAATATTTATTATATTAGTTTTCCAACTCTACCATCACACATAAAACATTTTTAAGTGACCATACTAAATAAATATTGAGTAGTTCATTTATGCTAATCACTCTGGCAAATGCTTTCAAATAAATGATTTCAGTTGTTCATAAGAGTGCTATGAAATAACATTATGACACTATAAATGATGCTAGAGAGGTAAATGACAAATGTGGAGAAGAAGGAAAACCAACTAACAATGGTTCTTAACTTTGAAGATTCCATTCAGAGAATATATGCTTAGGCACAGAATTTAGACCACTTACACATGGAGCATTGCTTATTTGCTACACTCTACATCTGTCATTTTGTGCATTTCTTTATCCACCTACGTCTGTGCACTATAATGACTAACACTATTAAATTGAAGTAAATGAAGCTATTATAACCAAATTTCCTTGTTCTCTTGATGTGGTACAGAAAGTACTTGAACTGGTGAGCATTTAATACTTTATTATGCACCAAATATTAATTGGCAACTGGTATGTTACCACAAAACTAAAAGGTTCACTCATTTCCCCCACCATAAAGCAGCTCTACAGAGCATGGCTGCATTGGGGCTGTGAGTCCCTCAGAAAGCACAGAGAAAGCGCCTAGCAGAGGGGAAGAACACGGGCTCCAGAGCCTATGAATGGAGGACCCACTCTCTGTTCCTGTGTACTCGCTGAGCGAATTCAAGCAAGTTCCTACATCTTTCTGAGCCTACTTTTCCTCAGCTTGACCATGTAGGGGCTGAAAGGCATTTCAAGTATATTCATAATATTTTACTTATTTCTAAAATTTATCTGAAGTAAATTTATCTTATGATAAATGGCTAACATTTGTCACTTCTGGGCAATTATCATATAGGTGATTTTATATTGTTTTCTGTAACTTTCTAATATCTCATTTAAAAAGAATATAATGAAAAAGTAAGTAGCATGAAAATTGATAATAGCTGCTTCTTGGGGGAGGACTGAAGTGAACTTTAAATCAAATATCATATATACTGGATAACACACAGTAGGTCTCTTTCAAATATTAACCCCCTTTCCCCCTTGCAATTACTTTCCTGTCGACACACAATTAACTTCTATCTCACCAATTTAAATTACTAGTGAAGCAAGTTAGTAGTGATTGATAAAGTGCTAATTAAATATCTATCACATAGGAAAATCACATAACACTGAAAGAAAATTTTATTCAAATTGTTTAGAAAATTTCTGTACTCTCACTTCGAATAGTAATTGATACACAGGTTATGTAACATTCAAATGTTTTTGTCAGTATTTGTCTGAAAAGATGAAATAAAAACTTAGCAGTATTTTAATGCTGTTTAAGTGTATATATATCCATACAAATTCAAAAAGAAATTCAGATACTTTGTTTCTTACTTTATCTATCTAATTTTAACAATAAATGCTATGATTCAATATAAATTAAATAAATAAGATACTAAAAACTGGGACAGATTGGTTCCAAACTATAGTTTTTACTTCAATAATTTAGTTAAGGTCGATTGGCCAAAAATGCAAATTAAGTGTTAGACACATTTACTTTTTTGATTTTTGAATTTTTTAATTAAATTTGTTGGGGTGATATCGATTAACAGGATGATACAGGTTTCAAGTGTACACTTCTATGATACATGATTTGTGTGTTGTATTGTGTGCCTACCACCCAAAATTCAATAATCTTCCATCACAATATATTTGGCACTCTTATAAAAAGAAACTATAATCCATTGTAAAGATTTAAAAGATATTGTGGAATCAAAAAATAAATAAATAAATAAATAAAAGATATTGTGAATTTATTGAGAAATGATAAGGCCTCATTTTTTTCATCTTCTCTTATTCTAAATTTATATTACCTATTTAATGACCAGAATCTCATCCAGTTATAAATAGAAATTAAACACTTTTTTTCTCTGGTGAACAATTCATGTTATAGAGTCCAAATGATAGGTATCTTTGGTGATTTAAATATAATTGTGATGTCTTAATGTGTAGGTAAGATATTAGGACAGAAACTGAATGATTAACTAAAGATCAATGTGGCAGGTATTTCAGGAGACACTATAATAGGTGGTAAGACTGATTCTATATATTTGTGAAAATACATCATTGTGTAAATTGGATTCATGA
Source organism: Murina feae (assembly GCA_004026665.1). Classification (NCBI taxonomy): domain Eukaryota; kingdom Metazoa; phylum Chordata; class Mammalia; order Chiroptera; family Vespertilionidae; genus Murina; species Murina feae. Next base: position 15,008 of record PVJC01006466.1, read on the forward strand.
AAACACGCAATCTCAGAAGGATGCTGGAGTATTAAGGAAGAAGGTCAATCATGTGTCTGTGCATAAAACAGTGATCTGATCACATTGGACCACATTATAAAATGTGTCTCTTTTCCCAGTTATAATAAAGACCACTTCAAATATTAAATAGCTTTGTGTACAGGTGTGGAAATAAAATTAGAAACAACATGAGCTCTGCAATCTTGGCTTTGACCCTAGAAACCCCAATTAAGATTAGAAAAATACCTCCTTTGACATCTCCAGCATGACACTGAAAATGCAATACAACCCAGTTAGGCAGACAATGTAAAGCTCTGAGTGTTACTACTTGGCATCATATCAAAAATATAATGCAGCCCAGTGGGACAGACAATATAATGCTCTGAGTGTTACTACCTGGTGAGTTCAGACCAACAACATCAGGGGGGAAATATCTAAGCTGCCAGAATTATTTGGGCTCCATTTGTGAATGTTGCCATGTGTCAAACATGTGATGAAGGAGTTTTCCGGAAGTTATATAGCCATTAAACTTCTGAGGCATTGTCATGTTGGTATAAGGATGGATTAGAGATAGGAAAAATAAGTACTAGCTGGAATGAGGATACAGATTCAGCTCAGGAACACCTGTTAGGGAAAGTCAGTGTCTTAATTTGACAGGAATATCAGCTCTGTGAACCCAAGGAAAAACCCTGAAAACTTCCTGATCTACGTGAATTCCTACAGAAGATGAGACATCAGGAGAAAATTTTTTAATCTTCATATAGCTTTATCTTCATTGGGGTGCTTTACATTCTTCTATGCCCAAATGATGCAAGCTTTTTCTTTATGGTTTTCACTAATTATTACAAAAATAATTTGTGGTAAGGTATCACAATACTCTTTTAAACTATTATTAACTATCCTTAATCTCCATATTTTAAAAGACCAGAGAACATTCTTAATATCTAACAATAGACCCTATGTACCTGCAGTAGGACTTTGTAGATGCCCAACCAGCAGCCTGCCTCCCACAACATCACACACACAAAGATATCACTTAGTGATTGAGAAAGACTTTGAGGTATACCCAAACCTTATTCCTCCCTTGGAGCCTCCCTTGGAATAAACGGTTTGTTCTAAACATTTCTGTAACAAAAACGTAGTCTCTGAACACAGTGTCTGTGTTCAAATCTCCTCCAGGCAACTCTGCAATTACCAACTAAGGAAGAAAAATCTCTTGGCTGCTACTTTTGGCAGAATGTTCTCTCTGCTACACCCAGGCCAGGTTAGCCTCGCCTTCTCCACCAACAATTCCCTCCCAATGACCTTCTCTGGGTCTTCTTTAAGTGTTGTGATATTGTGAGCAAATTCACATACATTCTTGATGACTTCTGAAGATAATTTGTTCATTTCCTTGATCACACTGAAATCAAGGTTTCTCCTGATGGCACCAACTTCACAAATGTTTTTATCAGAAGTGGTTTCCTTGTTTGTTATGCTTTTTGGAGTCTGTTAGCTTAGCTCCACTCATCAATAAAGCTTCCCCTTTGCAAACACATCACATCTACTTACACCACTGTCTGTGTATCTATAATGTATCAACCTCTGAACCTTTTTTTCTAATTTTCATGGTAAAATTTATCATCAAACTTCAACAAGCCTCATCACAAATCTATTCCAATTCTATCCTTGAGAAGTATAGACACTGCTCCCAAACTGATCTGAATGGCTTTGGTGTCACTTCAAATTATGAAGTTCATAAATTTTAATAATTCCATTTCTCCTTTGGTGGTCCTTTCTGATCTTCTCTCTTTCCTCATTGTATAGCTTCCTATGCTGGGTCAACTTACTTTCTTCCTTACTCAACTTGACTCCAGAATTCAATTTTCTAACCATATTTACATTAGCACTTTCGAATATCTTATCCTTGGTCTCCATAACTCCTACCCAATGAAATCCAAACTCCTTTTTCATTATAGCATTCTTCCAAATAATAACAAAGTGATTTCTTTCAATACTTGTTATACATATTTTCCTTCGTCTGTTTGCCTTATAATTTTGATTATGTTTGCTCATATAGTTGTTGATTTTTAAAAAACACTTTTGGGTAGCCTAATCTGTCAGCCTTTTATTTCCAATAAAAAAAAAATTCAGTAGCATATCCTTTACCTATGCCTGGACATAAACGTTACACAGATAGATTTGAAGTTCAAATATGGTCACTTCGACAAAAAATTGTTAAATGCAAATACACTAGGCAAGGGGGATGTATAAAAGATTAGCTCTGATCTTAAGGAGTTTGCAATCTTTGGTAAAAATAAACACAAAAGCAAATTTCAATATTACATAGCAAATGCAATGATAGATGTCTACCAGCATATGGGAGCACAATATTAAATGATTCCTGGAAGGCAAAAAAGTGAAGGGATGCATTAAGAGGTAGATGGAGTTTGACTTGAGTCTCAAAAAGTCAGAAAGTGGTATCTGAGAAGAAAAGAAAAAAGGTAGAGGTTCTAGAAGGAGAAAACAGCAGGTTGTGTACAAGACAATAAAAACTGCTAGATATACGCAAAGAGCACCTATGTCCTGTCACCTTTTGAACTTGAATTTCTCATATAAAAACAGTTCCTGCACTTATTCTTAAAAAGCCCATTTCAATAATAAATTAAATCATATTAAGAGTATTCAAATGAAAATGCTGAAAGAATTCATTTGGAAAAGTTATTGCAAACCTTCCTACATTTTAGGAACCCTATCCTATAGTTTCTTGAAATCCCTGGAGAGTTGTAAGCAGAAATGTTGCCTGGTTAGTTTTATGTGTTTTTTTTTTAAATAAAAATAAAAATAAATATATATACATATATACATATATACATATATACATATATATATATATATATGTATATATGTATATATTTGTATTGATTTCAGAGAGGAAAAGAGGGAGACAGAGATAGAAACATCAATGTTGAAAGAGAATCATTGATTGGCTGCCTTCTGCACACCACCACTGGGGATCAAGCCCCACAATCTGGATCCATGCCCTGACCTGGGACAGAAACCTGACCTCCTGATTCATAGGTGACATTCAGCCCGAGCCACACCCACCAGGCTAGTTTATGTTTTGGTAGCTTTCTCCAGTGGCTGTGTGAGCAATGAATTTAAGTGGAGAGAAAATTAGAGGAATGGAAACCAGTTTGAAAGCTATTACAAGGGCCCAGTGAGAGCTGATGAGGATCTCAATGAGGATCTCTTATCATAATAGAATTGGTAAGACGGGAAGGACTTCAGAAATATTTCGCATATAAAATCAGCAATTTGGGTGACTGATTTGATGCCCTTGCTAACTACACTGCAGAAATAATGGAACAGCAAGAGGTCAGGGAAGCAAAGTGAATTCAGATTTTGACAGGTTGTGGTTGAGTTGCTAATTGGAATATCAAATGGGAGAGACGGTAGAGAGTCTAAATTTTAAGGGAGAGTTTAGGGATGAAGACAAAGCCTGAAGAGGCATGACCATGTTCTTGATAGCTAAAACGCAGAAATTACCTGACTTTCCCTAGTGCGTTTTAAAGTACCTTTGGAAACCTGAAGAAGATGTCTTTCCTATTGATCCCTCTATCTTTTAGCACTGGTGCTCCCCTCTATACGGTGGTCCTCACTTACCCCCAGTGATACACCCCAAGATCCCAGGGGATGTCTCAAACCATGAATAACACCAAACCCGGTCTATTTCTTTTCCTATAGATACACACCTATGATAAAGTTTAATTTATAAATTACCCATAGTAAGAGATTAACAATAAACTAATCTAAATTAATAAAAGCGGAATAGTAAAATTAATCGTTTGTCCGGGATGCCCAAAAGCCAATCACAGCGACTGTATGCAAATTAGCCCAGCCAACATGGCGGCCGCCACTCACAGACCTGAGTAAACATTTAGGCAGCGTCCGTTGCAGCAGGAGCGAAAGTGAAACTACCTGCGCGCTGGCTCCTTAGCCTTTTGCTTGAAGCAAAACACATTTGCAACAATTTGCAACATAAGGAGCTGAAGCCAGTCTAAGAGTAACAATTGTTTCATTATAGAAGCCGTGAGGTGAGGCAGAGGAGGCTTCCTTAGTAAAAGGCCTTGCCTTAAAGGAACAGCATCAATTATAGAAGATAAACAAACCCCAGCCCTTAAAGGAACAGCATCAATTATAGGAGATAAACCCCAGTAACCTGCGTCCAGCCTTGCTGGGACATTGGGTCAATGGGAGCTGTGGGCAGCCATCAGCCTCTCACCCAGGCTGATCAGGCACGCCAGCAGGTGGACATCCCCCGAGGGGTCCCAGACTGTGAGAGGGCACAGGCCGGGCTGAGGGACCTCCCGAGTGCACAGAGCGGCTGCAGGGTGGAACAGCGCAGGACCCAGGACCCGTGAGTGGGAAACAGGCGGCAGGGTTGGAGGGCACCGGGAAGCAGGTAAGAGGTGGCAGGGGGTCGGCAGCCTGCTTGGTGGGCTTCCCAGGCCCTTGGAGGGGCATCGGGGAGCGGGTAAGAGGTGGCAGGGGGTCGGCGGCCTGCTTGGCAGCTGTCCAGGCCCTTGCAGGGGCATCAGGGAGCAAGTGAGAGGCGGCAGGGGGTCAGTGGCCTGCTTGGTGGGCTTCCCAGGCCCTTTGCGGGGCACCGGGGAGCGGGAAAGCAAGGCTGCAGGGGCCGGGGTCCTGCTTGGCAGCTCCCCAGACCCCTTGGCGGCACCGGGAAGTGGGAAAGGAAGGCAGCAGGGGACGGGTGAGTGGGAAAGAGTCGGCGGCCTGCTTGGCGGCTTCCCAGGTCCCTTCCGGGGATCAGGGAGCAGGAAAAGGCTGGCCTGACCATGAGGCGGGGTTTTCCCTGCTTTCTGGTGGCTGGAGGAAGATGGGCAGTAGGCAAGCTTGGGAGGCAGGCCGCACCCAGCCCTGGCCACAGCTCAAAAAGAGAACAACATGCAGGGGAGGGCAAGAGTCTGAGAGATCAACATAGAGGGGATGCCTGCTCCAAGCCTTGATGGTGTGCCTGGGGGCAGGTTCCCGGCAGGTAGACACACACAGGAGGACTGCTCCGAGCCTCAGATGCGGCTGGGGGCAGGTCCCCAGTGGCCACACACACACACACACACACAGAAGGCGCCTGGCAGACTGGGGCCATCATAGGATATCCACTGAGGGGTCCCAGACTGTGAGAGGGCACAGGCTGGGCTGAGGGACTCCCTCCACCCTGAGTGCACAAATTTTTGTGCACCGGGCCCCTAGTAATAAAATATAATAATATGCTGTAATGAAAATTATGTGAATGTGGCCTCTCCCCGCCCCCCTTCGCTGTACTTAGCCTTCCACTAAAAGGAAGCACTTATGGCTCCTCTTTGACATCAGAGAACTGCCAGCATCACTACACTTGCACTTTGGGGCCATTATTAAATAAAATAAGGGTTCCTTGAATACCAGCCCTGCAATACCAGAATAGTCAACCTGATAGCTAATATGGCTACTAAGTGACTAAGGGGCAGGGAGTGTGTACAGTGTGAAGACATGATTCTTGTTCAAGATGGGACAAAGTAGTTCGTGCAAGATTTCTTCATACTACTCAGAAGAGCATGCAATTACAAAATATGCTTTTATTGATTTTGTTTTTTGGAGAGAGAGTAAGGGATGGGGGAGGATAGAAACATCAATGATGAGAAAATATCATTGATCAGCTGCCTCCTGCACGCCCCCTAGAGGGATCAAGCCCATTGCCTGTGCTTGTGCCCTGACTGGGAATTGAACCATGACCTTCTGGTTCATAGGTTGATGCTAACTACTGAGCAACACCAGCCGGGCCTGGCACACAATTTAAAACCTATGAATTGTTCATTTCTGGAAAATTCTATTAAATATTTTTGGACAGTGTGGAACCGAAATCGCACAAAGTGAAACCACAAATAAGGGGGGACTACTGTATTATAATTTCTCTGAGGATTCAGGCTATCCTTTCTTCATCTCTATATCCCTTATTGGTGTATCTCTTAGAAGAAAGGATCACTTAATACATCTGTATTACATTAAAAGGTCCTTAATAGTAAAGAATACCATCTAGGTCCACAGAGACACAAGTATTGAATGGGTTAAATTTATGTGGAATACCAGAGGACAACAAAATACCACAGCCCTACCTGCTTATGTTGCATTGATGGGTGAGTCCCAGACTGGAACCCAAAGCAAAGGAAAAGAGGTCAGACTTGCATGGTTCAAGTTTGAAAGGTAAAACACCACCTAGATAATTGCCTAAAGAATATACCAGTATACATGTTTAATCACCTCCAACCTGACAGGGTCAAGTCTCAAAAATGTGGCTCAGATTCAGAAAACTATGAACTTGCGCTCTGAGCAAAAGTAGTTTCTTCAATATACTTCCACAAATTAAAATCTGGAGTAGTGGGGCCTGTGTGCTCAGTGGTTGAGTCTCAACCTCAAAAGGTCACGGGTTTGATTCCTTGTCAGGGCACATGCCCGGGTTTCGGGCTCAATCCCCAATAGGAGGCATGCAAGAGGCAGCCGATCAATGATTCTCTCTCATCATCAATGTTTTTTTAAAATATATTTTTATTGATTTTTTTTACAGAGAGGAAGGTAGAGGGATAGAGAGAAACATCGATCAGCTGCCTCCTGCACACCACCTACTGGGGATGTGCCTGCAACCAAGGTACATGCCCTTGACCAGAATCAAACCTGGGACCCTTCAGTCCACAGGCTGATGCTCTATCCACTGAGCCACACCGGTTAGGGCTCATCAGCAATGTTTCTATCTCATTCTCCCTGTCCCTTCCTCTCTGAAATCAATGAAAATATATCTAACAAATCTGGAGTGAATTCTGAAAAGATAGAAACATTTTGTTCACTTTGGGGACAAAGTAAATTAGCCTTGGACAGTTATATGAATTCAATTAGGAAAATTGAAAGCACTGTTATTTTCCACTTAGATAATTTCTTTCTTCCCAGATGCGTTTTTCTTTTTCCTTTTTGTTTTTCATCTTATAAGACACTCCTTAGGAATTTTTCAAGAATTTTTCTCTTTTCATTGATATAGAAACTAAAACCTGGGAAAATTCCAGTGAAAAGCACATGCTAACATCTGATTCCACACTATTTTTAATCCTAAATCACAGAACATTAATGAAACAGAGGTGTTTTATAAAACATTAAAAAAGTCTTAATTTATTTTGCTAATATTGCTCTTAATTGACTGCATTTGAAGAATAGATCTTTTAACTGTTATTTAATTACAGTAAAACTTTTGTATTAGGGGAAAATAATCCAGAAGAACCCAAAGACAGAATATAGCATTCAAATGTAATTCAACTGCTGAACACCTCTCATCTCAGTGTCATTTAGGGGAGGTAAAGGGAGGTTAGACGACAATATTCTGGAATGTTAGCTTCATGCTCTGGAGCTCTTAGGTAATATTACAGAGTGTAGCAAAGTGATAAAAGTTTGTTAGCTTCATCATCTATGACCATTCCTGGAGAATAACAGGGAAAGCTGCAATTAGACATTCTCAGAAAATTGTGCCTCCAAGTAAAAGGAAAATGAAAACATTAAAATAATAACTCAGTGAGGCTGATGAGTATCTGGGGGCAGATCCCTCTTCATGGAGGCACTCTCACTACTATTGGTCCACACAAAGGCCCTCATGAAACCTAAGACTGCATAATACAATGGCAATGCTGTCTACCCAGCGATAATGCGTAAGTAATGTATCCAGATGAGTCTTTTCTGAAGTGCTTATGTGCTGTGATCCGTGGCTGACTATAAATGACACCTGCCCAGTGGATTGGAATGCACAGAGCAAGGTTTATTCCAAGTTCAACTAACTTGAGGTTTTATTTCTTCACTTGCAAAAACGTTAGAGTTTATGTTCTCAGACTTCTCCCACTGTGTTTTGCTGTGAATTTCAAGCTGGTTTCATCCTGGATTATGACCTTTTAGTGAACTGTAATGCAGCTCCAAGTACTGTGGGTCAGTCTACCAGACAGAGAATGAGATTTACTCTCTTGATATGAGCAAACATTTTCTTTAGGGCAGAACTTTATAGAAAAGTATGTGATGAAAGATAAAGCAAGCAACAAATAAGGAATTGATGGCTTTCCTCAATATCACAATGCCTGTATTTTGTTAAAATATGTTTATTTATAAAAATTCTGGAAGCCTAAAGCAAGATATTACTCAATATATTAAATACTAGGGGCCTGGTGCACAAAAATTTGTGCACTTGGTGGGGGGGCGTTCCCTTAGCCCGGCCTGTGCCCTCTTGCAGTCTGGGACACCTCGGGGGAGATGTCCACCCACTGGCATGCCTGGCCAGCCTGGGTGAGGGGCTGCGGGCCATTTTCAGGCTGCCCACAGCCCCTTCAGGGTTCATGCACTGGGCGGTGGGAGAGCTGGTGAGTGCAGGCCTGGATGTTTCCCACCGGAGGGCTCACGATTGCACACGCCTGGTGGGCCCCCACCGCTGAGGGGACACACCTGGCGCAGAGCTGGGTGGCAAGCCAGGGGCGGACACTGGTGCAAGATCCCTCGGTGGGGCCCTGCTGCTGAGCAAACACACCTGGGGTGGAGCCGGGCAGCAGACTGGCTTCAGATTCTCTGCACTGTGCAGCAGACGCTCCCGCATGCCCTGTGGAGGCCCCTGGGGGGTGGAGCCAGGCAGCGGACCCCGGACGGGCACTCCTGGATGCCCCGAGGAGGCCCCAGGCCAAACCCACCCCCAATGAACTGACACACCTAGCACAGCTATGCCAGCCTCAGAGGCTCCCAGTACAGAGCCACCCTGCCAGCCTCCTTCTTGGCTGGGTTAATTTGCATACAGCTGTTCTAATTGGTTGGTGGGCATGGCCGTGAGCAGAGGCTCAGTCAGTCTAGGCAGGCAGTTGCAACAGAAGCCTCTGGATTGCTCTAGCTCCATGGCTGTTGGCCTCCATCTTGGCTGGGTTAATTTGCATACAGCCGCCTGATTGGCTGGTGGGTGTGGCCGTGAGCAGAGGCTCAGCCAGCCTAGGCAGGCAGTTGCAACAGAAGTCTCTGGTTTGCTCTAGCTCCATGGCTGCCGGCCTCCATCTTGGCTGGGCTAATTTGCATACAGCCGCTCTGGTTGGCTGGAAGGCATGGCTTGGCTGGTGGGCATGGCTTAGATGTCTCGGGTAACAGTCAATTTGCATATTACTATTTTATTATATTAGATACTAGAGACCTGATAATATTGCATATCTGTTATTGTTCTGTATTCTTTATATTCCAAAAGCTAAAGACTACTTAAGGCAAAATGTTAAACTTTTTTATACTGAAGCTGGAATATGTTGGCGGAACAGTTAAATATTTATTGAATGAAAAAAGAAATAAAAATAAGCAATAAATATGACAAGTGATAGGTGCAATGTGTACCTCATGCTCTGAGAGATACGGTTATTACAGAGTCCCGTTGAGTCCCAATACTGCTTTTTTATTTAGTTGTTTTTAAAAGTTACAGGCTATATTATTTCATAATTTAATTAGATCAATACCATATATATATATATATATATATATATATATATATATATACACACACACACATACACACACACACATATATACATATACCTATTTAGTAACCATCCATTTTGCAGTTTTTAGTAAGAAATATTATTTTAAGCAATTTTGAGCAAACAAGATTTTTTCCTATTAAAATAACTAAAATTCAGAGGAAAACACAACATTCCATATCTAAGGAAATTTGGTTAAATAATGTCCCAATTAATAAAAACACAGGCTTTTAAAAAGTTACCCTGGTTTTCAGTCCTAGTAAACATTGGTTTTGTATCATGGTTATCCATTACTCTATTCTCATACATCTTCTTCCCTGTAATAAAGAGACTCCATTTTTTTTTTTAATGTTTGCTGACTATCTTATCTCTCACCCCTCCCTCTTTCCCTCTGCCCTACATCTGGCAAACTGGGGAGAAACTCAAACCACACAAGCTCTACCAAACAATATTTGCAGCTTGGCTCCACCCCTTAAAATCCATAAAATCCTCAAACCGGTCAGCGTGGTCTGATCACTCCTAAAAGATTATCAATGATGTACATAATAGATGTTTTATTAATGTCTGTGTGTGTGTGAGTGTGAGTGTGTGTGTGTGTGAGTGTGTGTGAGTGTGTGTATGTGTGAGTGTGTGCATGTGTGAGTGTGTGCATGTGTGAGTGTGTGCGTGTGTGTGAGTGTGTGTGAGTGTGTGTGTGTGATGTAGGGTTATTAGTCTTAACATTCAAACCAAATTTTAGGTGGGCATTCATCTAAATCTACTTAATGGCTAAGGAAGTCTAATATTCTATATGTTGGTTATTTGGTTTTCCTCCTCTGCTCCTTTCTTTAAGCTAAAATAACGTGTCCCCAAGTTACACTAAGAAGCTAGCCAAAAGGAACTGCAGCTTTAATATAGCAAAAACTTAGAGGAGAGTATGGAAGTGATATTATTATTAGCAGAAATTAAAAACATTCACCTTCTAATTCTCAATTGGCTCCGACATCAACAGTCTTCTAGAATATGCTCAAACAGCATTATTAGCAGAGGGTGCTGAGAGAAGCAGGACATCACTCTTTTTACACCTAGATTTGATTGGCCTCTTGCAGTGCACTAATATAAGAGTATGTGACAGCATTTCCAAAACTAATGTTAAGGAAATTAATACAGACAGGGGAAAAGTGGATTTTCCACATTTAGATAGCACATTCTCAGAAAGAAAAAATAAGCCACCTATGACTTATTCGTAACACAATAGCTATTTAACATATAACTTAGAATTTACTATGTGCCAAGTATGGTGCTAAGCATTTTACACACATTATTGCATTTATCATTATACAAGTCCTATTGATTATATGTTCTTACTATGAGATTTATCCACATACAAAATCCATTACATGGCCTCAAATCTAACATCGTTAATGCTATGAATTTTCTTGCTTTCTAATAATTTTTTGAAGTATTGTTGGCCTTTAAGGAGCTAATCAACTGGCAAGCTTGACAAAGGAGAACCTTTTTATACTGTGATGTAGGAAGACAACATTATCTGTCACAGTTGACTGATGAAAGATACACACACACATACTAGGGGCCTGGTGCATGAAATAAGTGCATAGGGGGGTGGGTCCTCAGCCCATCCTGCTCCCTCTCACACATTGGGAGCCCTTAGGGGAGCGGGCCTAAGCTGCAGTCTGGCCTCCCTTTGTGGGAGACGACCAGGCTAATCAGGGGAAGTCACCAGCCCCATCACCCCGCTGCTGCAGCCATTGTCAGTCACCGCAGCCACCAAGGTGTTTTCATCAACATGGACTCCAGTCCCTTCACCATGAAGAAATGACAACTTCCTTTAGGCATTTTCAAGAATTGTCTTTCATAGGATTTGCCCTTTCTTTCTTTCTTTCTTTCTTTCTTTCTTTCTTTCTTTCTTTCTTTCTTTCTTTCTTTCTTTCTTCCTTTCTTTCTTATCCTCACCTGAGGATATATTTCCATTGATTTTTAGAGAATGTGGAAGAGAAGGGAAAAACAGAGAGAAACATCAAAGTGAGAGGAACATTTTGATTGGTTGCCTCCTGCATATGCCCTGACCTGGGCCCTGGCCAGGGAGAAGCCTGAAACCTAGGTACATGTCCTTGGTCAGAACTGAACCCAGACCCTGCAGTCAGCAGGCTGAGGCATTATGCACTGAGCCAAACCAGTTAGGGCAGGATATGACATTTCTTAGCCCTCCAGCACTAGACCTTCATTTTTTTTCTCCAGGAATGTGGTGGAAAAACCCTAGATCGCCTTTAGGGATCCTTATTACTCAAGTTACTAAGAATATTACCAGTGGCATACAGGGAGCTTAGCCAATGAGCGGTAAGAAAAGGTATTTCTTCAGTAGTTCACTCTGATCACTGCCTCCACCCCTGCCCAGGCCTGCAGCCTTGGGCAGGGGACCCCCAGACCCCTGCTTTGCCAACTCCACCGGTGCCCAGACCCCTGTGATCACAGTCTCTGCCCCTGCCCCTATAATCGCTGGCTCTGCAGAGCCCAGGATCCTGTGATCTCCGGCCTTGCCTCTGCCAAGGCCTGAGGCCTCTGGTCCAGGCCTTATGCCTGGGTAGGGCAGCCTCATAACCCCTCTGATCACCAGCTCTGCCCTTGCCCATGCCTGAGCCCTCTGGCAAAGGCCTTTAGCCTGGGCAGGGGACCACAACCCCCTCTGATCACCTATTCCACCCCTCGGGCTCACCACCTCCCCCGCCACCTGCCTGGCAAACAGGCCTGACCACTTCAGTGGTGGGGCTGAGCCAGACTGGGCGCTGCCAGCTTGTGGCTATGGGAGCAGCCATCTTTGTCACAGAGTGATGCCTAATTTGCATATTACTCTTTTATTACATAGGATATCTTATGCTTTATTCATTTCAGCTACATTGCCCTAAAAAATGTCCGCCATGATCTGGGATGTAGCAAGACAATTAAATAAGTGCCTTTTCTTTCCAGTAGTTAATTACTGAATTATGTAAGAGTAAATTTCCTGGGAACTGTGAGGAAGTAGAAAGAGATGTAAGTCATGCTGTTGACTTCAACATATTTACAGTTACCTGAGGAGATAACATGACACCATAAATTTGTGTAGTTTTTAATAATTTGAAGTGTTAATTCATTACATTAATATAAATGTCTTACATGACAAGTACATTTTCTGAAGTATTAGTGTTTAAATATTATTTTTAAATTTATATTGTCCTAAGTTATTCATACCTTGTCTTTGGAAAAAGAAAATGTTTCTGTTTAAAATAGCTAAGAATGTCTAAGAATTCACCTTAAAGTGAATTATGTATAACCAATAGGTATATAATTTAAGTAGAAAACAGCAGGGGGAGCTCAAACACTGGTTGGACAAATTAAAGATTGACTTCAAGAGTACTGAAAAATTTTAAGACAGTTTTGAAGAGTAGAAAAAGTTAGAATAGAGATGCACAGTGAAATTATTAGTTGGCCTTTTATAAAGGCTGAAATAATTACCAGCAAATGGTGAACTAGCTACATGGAAGAACACTCTCTAGTAGAAAACACTTTAAAATGCTGGGTAAAAATGACTATGAAAAAAATGATTAAACTTGCACAAAATCACTAGATCAGGAAAATGTAAATTACAGTGACATACCACTATAAGTCCATCAGAATGGCTTTGATGAGACTGTGGAACAACCAGAAAAACTGTGACAGTATGGATTGAAATAGAAATTGGAAAAACTAGTTGGGAAAACTGTTGGCAGTTTTTTATTTTAAACTGAAAAGCTCATGCCTCATGATCAAGCCATTTTATTTTTGGCTATCTACCCAATACAAATGTACACTTATGTAAACAAAATTATATGTACAATAATGTCCAGAGCAGCATGATTTGTAATAACTTGAAATAAAAACAAAACATGTTTATCAGCCATAAAATGAATATATAATTTATGGTGTATTTATATGACGATGAAAATGAAATGCGACCATATATATATAAAGGCAGATTAACTTTCAAAATGCAACGTTGAGAAAAAGAAGCCAGACATTAAACAGCACAAGAGAAGCCAGACACTCAAGGGTACATGCTCTTTAGTAAATAATATCACCTGTGGTCAGGATAGCAATTACTCCTGGGGGGCCAATTGGTAATGCAAGTAAGATGTTCCCTGGTATCATTATATCCTATATAATAAAGCAGGAATATGCAAATTCACCATCACTCCGGTCAATTTGCACCCACAGCTGAGGCTAAGTTCCCATAATGAGCCTTAAGGAGCAATCAGCAGGGACCTGAGGCTGTGCGCCCACCCACCTCTGCATGGGGCTTGACAGGGGACTTCAGGTCTTGCCTTCCACCCGCAGGGCTTGACAGGAGACCTCAGGCTGCTCCCCCTGCTCTGGCACCAGGCCAAAGGAACTCAGGCTGCACCCTCTTCCCTGGTGCCAGGCCAGGGGACCTCAGGGCATGCCCCCACCCCAGCACCAGGCCAGGGAACCTCAGGCTGTGCCCCCTGCCCCAGCACCAGGCTGGGGGATCACAGGCCACTCCCTCTACCCAGTGGGGCTTGATGGGGGACCTGAGGCTGTGCCCCCCTGCCCTGGCACCCAGGGGACCTGAGGCCTCACCCCCCCTACCTGGCAGGGCTTGACAGGGTGGGACTGGCTGGGTCTGGATCTAGCCCAATGAAGGGGGGCCATCCAGGTTTGAGTCACGAGTGATTTTGAGGTGCACGTGGGTGGTTGAAGACTTGACTCTGGGTTCCATGGTGCACCCCAGACTCTAACAGGAGGAAGATTTTCATATACGTTTTATAAATTTTCTTTAATCTCTGACACTTCTATTATAGAGAAAGGGTAAATAGCAATATTAAAATATTTCCTCTAATTAATCCCTTTTTAATGTGGACGAATTTCATGCACTGGGGCACTAGTTAAATATATTAAAGAAATTTATTATCTTCAGTTTCCTCTTTTCATTGAAATGTGCCAGACTAATACACGTATAAATAGCTTCCCTTCTGGTCAGTATTTTTAGCAGGTTTTAATTCATAGGCATTCAAATGGAATGTGTTGGAATTTAGCTCCAATTATCTCATGATTTTGCCCTAGTGATTAATTCTCTTACCAGATTGAATAAATATCCATATTTATTTTACTAGTGGCAAAACAGTGATTTTAGTTTTGCAAGCAAAACTGATGTTTACTCTCTATTATCATTATTTAGTTAAAAATGTAATCATAAAGCATACTTAGTTTTTTTTGCTGTCTGAATACTCTGGCCCCAATCCTTATTGTGTATGTGAGTCATGATGAAAATAACAAATGAACATTATTAATTGTCTGTTATGTCAGTGCTAGGATGTGTAATGTGGTGGTTGTATAAGAAAGGGGGTAATAGGATGTGATCACTCACCTCAAGGAGCTTATATCAATTTACAGAGAGATAATTAAAATATCCCAAACAATGGTGAGTCATATCAAACAGTTTCAGGTCAATATATGATAGGGTACAGGAGTCTAATAAAAAATAAGAGAGGAGGAGGTAAGGAGGGCAGTAGTCAGGGAATACTTCATGAGTAGGAATTGCAATGGGCCTTAAAGAAATGTACAATTTTTCTAAGGCAGTTAGTTACCCCTCATTTTACCAGTTTCATATTTTGCCATCTTTCTGCTTCCTGATTTTTATCATATCTGATTTTCTCCAAACCATTATCTATTTTGAAAATTCTGAAGTAGAAAACTGTTTGAAAACCTTACGTGCCTTTACTTAAAGGGACTCTTTATAGCATTACCAAAATGGAAAGTCCATTCCACTCATCATAAAGTAGGGGGAGGTATCTGGAAATAAATAAATGCGAATAGAACAACCTTACTATTTCCTATCTGGGGAATGCTACTTTCCAAAGGTTCTGGGCTAGAGGCCAGTTTTGCCTTTGTTTAAAAGAGATATTAAGAAATGTTAGAGACTTATTTATACTGATATCAGACTTTCTCATGTTCTTCCTTCCTTCCTTCCTCCTTTTCTCTTTCCTCCCTTCCTCCAAAGGACATAACTTCCTGGTGGATTTTAGAAAAGTTACCTGTCCTAACACCATCCCCTACCTCTCCCTGACCCAACACTGCAATCATGTCTTCCTCTTCTTGATCCCAGGGCAACCCTCTCACCCCTCTGTTATAATTTCTGATGCTCTTGTAATTCTACATCTGTCTTGCCCAGGAAGTAGAAAAGTGCATGGTAAATAATAAGCACTTAAATATTCATTAATTGTTAAGGCTGAATGTTGACTAATGACGCACATGAAGATATGAAAACAGTAGCTGATAGTTTATTGAGAATATAAAAGGTTTTTTATATTAATTTATATTTCATACTAGGGGCCTGGTGCACAAAAATTTGTGCACTCGGGGGGTGGGAGTCCCTCAGCCCGGCCTGTTCCTTCTTGCAGTCTGGGACACCTCGGGGGGGGGGCATTGTCCACCTGCTGGCATGCCTGGCCAGCCTGGGTGAGGGGCTGAGGGCCATTTTCAGGCTGCCCACAGCCCCTTCAGGGTTCATGCACTGGGGGGTGGGAGGGCTGGTGAGTGCAGGCCTAGACGTTTCCCACCAGAGGGCCCATGATCGCACACGCCTGGTGGGCCCCCACCGCTGAGGGGACACACCTGGTGCAGAGCTGGGTGGTGAGCCAGGGGTGGTGATGCAGGATCCCTCAGTGGGGCCCTGCTGCTGAGCAAACACACCCGGGGTGGAGCCAGGCAGCGGACTGGCTTTGGATTCTCTGCACTGTGCAGCAGATGCTCCTGCACACCCTGTGGAGGCCCCTGGGGGGCGGATGAAGAAAGCGGATCCTGGATGGGTGCTCCAGCATGCCCCCAAGGAGGCCCCTGGGGCAGAGCCAGGCAGCAGACCCAGGACAGGCGTTCCTGGACACCCCACGGAGACCCCTGGGGCAGAGCCAGGCTTTGGACCCAGGACAGGCATTCCTGGATGCCCCAAGGAGGCCCCCGGGGAAGAGCCAGGCAGTGGACCCAGGAC